>OZ036009.1:1510000-1542500 GCA_964035015.1 Corallium rubrum
ATAACTGTAGTCTAGGGGTCAGACCAAGTTATTTCTATCCCTCCGAGTTATCCCCTACCCCGGAGATAACTCCCTTCAGGGCCTCAGGCATAGCAAAATGAAATATTAAAAAATGCCCTGGTTCCCCTGGAATTAAATTGTAAGTATGTTTTGGTTTAACATAACATAACATAACAACATAACATAACATAACATAACATAACATAACATAACATAACATAACATAACATAACATCATGATGCAGAAAAGAAAAAAAATATGCAAAAATACATCACGACAGGAAGTATAGAGATTTATTAAGATAAAAATGCTTACCGTGATATATCCCTTTTTCGGAAGTCTTTACAAAATTAAACTTTCTTAAAAGAATATTGACCTCTCGTAGCAAGGCTAGCAAGCCAGTGGCACAAATGTTGCCATGGTTTCCAGCAATAGAGCCAGCCCATCCATTTAAAGCTGTAGGCCATGTCCAATATAAGAACGTCTTTGTGATTTTACTGATTTAAGCGAAAAAGCGCAATTTCGATATCTTATTGACAGAAAAGTTATTTTTTCCCGCGCTACAATTTAAGCTATTTTTACACGATGCGATTTTTCCTGCACTGATTCAGTCTATTTGTTGCAAGTTGCAAAAAAAAAATCGACGATGTAACACCCCGTAGCAACTTGCGATTTTGTTATTTTTGCTGTGTTGCAAGTTGCAAGAAAAGTTGGATGGGTTCTACTTTTTGCTGCAACTTGCAACAAAGTTCGCAAGTTGCTGAACGTGTAACATCCTCTTTGCTTGCAATTTGCGAGTTTTTTTCCATGGGTAAATTTGTTGCAAGTTGCAAGAAAAATCGCATCGTGTAAGTTAGTATAACAGCACCTTTAATAAAGATCAACCAGAAGTCGCACTTCATGATTTTGTTGTCAGGCTTTTTCCAAGCCGCCACGTTCTTAGATAGTGAAATCGTTTTGCGAGTTCTTGTTTGAAGAGACTTGACTTCACAAAAATCTGCTTAAATCATTGCTCAAACGCATAAGTTAACAATGGGCTGCCCTTTTGCCTAGAACAGACAATAGCATACACAGTACACCTCGTAGAATTTTCGTTGGCACTAATTTAAGAACATGGCGGGGGCCATGTGACTTTTGGTTATATCTTTATTCTGTGGTTACATGGGGTTCGATAATTGTAGCAGTGCTTGCCAAAAATTTTAATTATATTCATAGCTCGAAGTTTCTGGCTTCACCACAGTGAGGGAGCCCATCTTGGCAGCACGTGGGCACTGTGGCAGACTCGAAAGACGCGCGGGGGACTGTGGCAGGGGATTTAAAAAAATACGGAAAACGGTTACCGGAAGCGAGGAAAAAACGGGGGGAAAGGGGGAGAGGGAGAGGAAAAAATATAAGGGATGAAACACCAAACGTTTAACGTGGAATGTGTTCCGCAAGTAGCCAGGACATCTCGTATCGTCGGGAGCCACCGTTGGAATACTGAAACCTACTGAAACTCAGAGTCAGATGAATGTGCAATAAATCAATAATCCTGAGACTTCCCGCTTTATCCGAAAAGCTTATCGTAGGATTTCGTAGCTATCCGAAGTGTCAACGATGATGTAGTGTCCTAGCTACTTGCGGAACACATCTCCCGAAAATACGATATGTAATTTAGCTGCAAAATCACGGCTAAAAGTTGAGGTTTTGCATCATTTTGATTTATATTTTGATAAATGAATCATTATCACAACTACTTCGCTCAATTGTCTTACAATTTTAATACCTATAGCCGCTTAAAACGATGTTCAAAACAAGGAAGAATTCGTGTTTCATCCCTTTATTATAGCCTCCTCCGCAGGCATCTCTACTAATTTTATAAGAGAAGTCAGAAGAGAATTTGGGTTACTGTGGTATAAGCTCACCCAAATTCTCTTCTGACTTCTCTTATAAAATTAATAGAGATGCCTGCGGAGGAGGCTACCTTTATTATTTTCCTAAACACACCACGATCGAGTGTGCCACAGGTGCCCACGCTCTGCCAAGATGGGCTCCCTGTGGCATCACTCAGGTTATCCTTTGAGCTCCCCCTCCGTCGTATTATGCAGCAGGAGTTTCAGCGCATGTTATGCCATGCAAACAATGCAATGTTGCTAATTGACTGCGTAATTATAGCTAGGTCTACCTAGGAAGAATATTGTCGCCAAAGAAGAACCAAGCTTTACAAAGAGAAAGCTATAATTAAGGGTTATAATTATGTCTTCAAGTGCCAAACTGACTGGCTTATTCAACATATCTTGGCAGGCCTACCTTTAAGATCAAACTAGAAGGCAAAGTTAAACAATTAATTTGAAAACTCAGTTTAACTGGCGAGAAATCCCACTATAAACCACTATAGATCACTTTCAGAAAGGCCTTCACTTTAAATATTCTTTTATGTACATCTAAATGACTAAAATGAGCCTTTCTGGTCTTGTTATGTGAAGCAAAGATTCTTTTCTATTGCAAACACACAAACGAGGCCAGAAAGACTTATTAAGATGCACATAAAAGAATATTCAGATTAATTCCTCTTATGAAAGTAACACCAATACATGTTTGTGCACCAAACTAGTGGATATAGAGGGCAAATAAAGATCAAAACAAAACACTAAAAATAACATAACCCATGCACGGTGAGATATTTCCACTGCATGCAGCAGATCAACGATAATATATAATTGTACATATGTGTGTGCAGGCAAGATTCTAATGGCCAATGTGATCTGAAAAAACCCAACTGGAATCTTAGTTTCCAACATGCCAGAAAATAAGTAAATAGATTAACTGGTTATATAGAGTTTAGTTTATTAAAAAAGTAGTGAACGGGAAACAAGGTGATGTAGAAATTTATATGTAGAGATTGACTTTATAATTATATATATATATATATATATATATATATATATATACTGAAGCAACTATACGAGCAGAAGCCTATCCCAGGAACGAAAATTACATCCGTCTACACCTTAATTCCTACTCATCAATTGAATCGCGATAATTCAGTCTAATAATGGCACGCTATGAGGAACCACTTCTGTACAACAAAGGCTAAAAACTTGCTTTACACCACAAATTCGTCAATTAGTAGTTATTTTAAGAGTATAAACAGCGTGAATATATATATATATATATATATATATATATCCCAGCGGGAGTGTTTCATCAGGATATCCAAACACGCGTTTGCGTCATATAGAATAAACGCATGCATGCAGACAAGCACAGCCAGTGCATGACGTGATCAGTTTAGAATTAGTTATTTCAATATATACCTAATAGAAAGGACTTTAGTTGAACAACGCTTGAAGCCTAACGCCAGACGATTTTATTCAGCACAGGGAGAGGTCCAGGCCTCAAAGTGTTAACTTTGGCTTAGCTTCAAGTGAAGTCCAATTTTAGAACAAAGCAAGCCAAACCGTTTAGTGAAATATTTTGCATTAGTTCTTTGACTTTGGATGTTTACATGCATGGTGACAAATAGTCATAGTAAGCAAAAATTTGTGGTAACATCACGTTTATAAATAAGGGGCCTAGCTATAAATTTGGTATTTCCACAAACTTATTTGTGGTTCAACACCACGTTTATCATATATTGCTGAATTTTCGAACTGCATACCACAAATTCTCGCTTTTATTCATATTTTATAGTCCTTTACGTTCACTGTTATTTTCAAGGAGTCCGTTTTTGCAAAAGGAGTTCTATCCTGGATCTCAATTTTCTACAGAATAATTGCTCGTTGCTATCTTTTTAAATAAAGTTGTTAATTATTACTATATAACTAAATTTTGGTATAGTTCACAATCTATTAGGATAGATTTTTTTTGATAATGCAGTTTACCCTTAGGTGGGTCTGGAACTGGAATAACCCTTAATACTCAGCACTACATGCTTTTTCTTTAGCAATAACATGCATCTTAATTTGTAAGTAAATATATTTATAAAGCCCCAATCAAACGAGAACGCAAGTCATTGCAAGTTGAATAATTTCCCAAAAATATTATGTACCGTGACAAAGTTAAAACTTGTTTAAAACGCTCATGAAACCTTTATTTTGTTAACTTGGGTGTTCGAACGACCGCCACAGAAATTTGTGACTGCCAACTTCCGATGACTTGCGTTCTCGTTTGATTAGGACTTAAGACCTAGATCAAACATCGCTCTTCTCATGCACCAAACCTAATTGCAAATCAACATGAACAAATGGATTTAGCTCATTATCATTAGGCTCGGCGCATGAGATTGAAGAGCGATGTTAGAACTAGGCCTTGCCTATGAAATGCATTATAGAAATATTATCGTTCCATAGTGTTCCACGTGACGTCATCACAGCCATGTGGAGCGAACTTGACGTCATACCGGCCACGTTAATGCATATAATGACGATCATTGGATCGTTTTCACTCACGTGATCGGTGGCCCAATGGGGTGGTAAAACCATAGATAATGGAAGGGGAACTGGCTAGGAAACTTCAAACGAGGTTAAAGAACCGGAAACGTTGCTTGCACAACTTGCTATGGTAATTACACACTTATAAGCAGCTAATGCACCTATTGCTGAAATTAGACAAAAGTGTAATATCACTTAAGTTCAGCAGTGTCTGATTTTAGCCATGTGGGACCACCCGTTAGGTGTATTGCCCGCTTATAAGTGTATAATTACCATAGCAAGTTGTGCAAACATCGTTTCCGGTTTCGTAAGTTTCCTATCCAGTTCCCCTTCCATTATCTATGGTAAAACGATACGAAATATTTGAATATAAGAATAGTGCTAAATTCCCATATAGGTTGAAGATGGTACACCATATGGCCGCCATTTTATTGTTTTGGTACACCAATATGGCCGCCGTGACGTCAGGTGAAAACGATGTATTGCATGTATATGATAATATATAGCTGTTATGTCCGACTGTTTGTGCACAGAAGCGTGGGAAGTAGGGCCACCCACCAATTCTTTATTTTGAGACCCTCAGGGCCTGTTCATATGGACCCAAGTTACTCGGCAAACCGAGTTACCCGCTATGTATAGAAATTCAATGCTATCCCGGCAGTTTATATGAGACAGGCGGATAACTCGGCTGGCCGAGATCCAGGCAAAACAGCCGAGATTTCGGTATGCCGGGATGAAAATATTCCCATATAAACACTCTCTTGCCAGGTAACCCGGCTAGCCGAGTTGAATTCGTCACAACAGCGCACGCGCCACTTATGAAGACAATAGGAAACTACTCATGGAATGTGAAACCATTCTAATGTGTGGGCGGCTTTGCCAACTCGTCTCATATAAACACTCATCTTTTTTCAACTCGGCTTGCCGGGTAACTCGCTTAGTCGGGTAACTCGGCTCCATATAAACAGGCCCTCAGTGTTCATATGAGGTGGGCTGACCCGGTTAACTGGGCTCACGCGATTGTTTAGGATCGTACTGTGGTTGTGAAACTCGCATAAACTAAATGTACAAAGAAGAATTGGTTTAGTTTAGATGTAAACTAATCCTAACATTAATTTAAATCTCCCTTTGCGCCCACCCGGCTCTGGTCACACGAAAAGCCTGGGGGCAGGACTCTGTTCACACGGTGACAGCCAAACTGCAAGAAATATTCCCAGCTTGACCCTTTCAAAAACAGCCAAAAAAGTCTTTCATTAGTGTGAACCCTATATACTTACAGAAAATGTTTTTTCACTCAACCGTATATATATATATATATATATTTCTCTCTGATGAAGGGCCTTCGCTCGAAACGTTAGACTCCTACGTTCTCTGTTTCGGCAGTATATCTAACCTTACTATATTTCGATTGTTGTTTCTACACTGCCTACGCAGCACGCTACTTTTATTATATATATAGTCATAGATGTGCTATTTTAATACAAATGATATAAACACGGATTGGTATAGTACTTTTCTCCGTTAAAAATCAACACAGCAATATATATGCGTATATACATGAACGTATGTACGTGAATTTTTAATATTATATTATTGGTTAATACACTTCAAAAGTTCAGCAAACTCAGATTTCCTATCGTATTTAATTATTACTAGTTATGGGTACTCGGCATGACACCGATTTAGTTTCCTCCATTATTTACGTATTAAAAGTCGTTGCTCTACAATCGTATCGCAACAAAAATTACCCAAGATTTTACTGCCAAACAAATTGGCTTACCTATAACTCATTTCTTTTCGATACTATAACCCCAGTAACAAAAATAATGAATATATTCCCTTATAGCTGATTTTATATTCTCACTAGGAATCATTGTGTTAAGTGGTTTGTCTGGTATATAAAAAGCATTTAAACTAGAATGCAAGAGGTACAGAGATAAGGCAACAAGTTTTGTTCAGTCGCTGCGAGAGTCCAGTGTGTCTTGAGACATTGTGGCGCTGTGGTTTCACAAACAAAAACAGCGGGAAAGCCATCTCACCTCGGTTGCTCCTCAGTTGGTTGTCTTAACAAAAGCTTTGTTTTGTTGTTCTGCGATGCAATCTGTTGCCGTCGGGGGGTCTAGAGCTGCGGAGGCGAAATAAAAGAGCACACATAAAAAGACTGTTTGGTGTTATCTCGAAAGGTATCAAACAAAATTGGTTGGTTTGTTATGATTGGATTGTTTAAAATATGAATATAGTCAAGGTACCTCAAGGTTACACGAAGGAAATAATATGATAAGTGAATATAATCAAGGTATCACAAGGTTATAACGAAGGAAATGACATAAGTTGCACGTATACATGCATGTAGTTGTTAAAATGTGTTGTTAATTTATGTATTCACGAGTCTTAGGTTAGAAGTTACTTTTAATATACATGTTTTAATGTTTTTCATATATTAATTTTGTATTTTGGGGATGCCGTAATGGAGCCACAAGCTCTGTAGGACTTCCCAGCCATTTTTGGCAAAGCTTGTAAATAAATAAAATAAAATAAAATAAAATAAAATAAAATAAAATAAAATAAAATAAAATAAAATAAAATAAAATAAAATAAAATAAAATAAAATAAAATAAAATAAAATAAAATAAAATAAAATAAAATAAAATAAAATAAAATAAAATAAAATAAAATAAAATAAAATAAAATAAAATAAAATAAAATAAAATAAAATAAAATAAAATAAAGTAAAGTAAAGTAAAATAAAATAAAATAAAATAAAATAAAATAAATAAAAAATAGAATAAGGATCAACCAGAAGTCCGACTCAAGTGAAAACTTGTCCGCATTTCTTCAATGCGCAGGCGCGATATTTTACGCCATCCTGGCAAGTTCCCCCGGCAGTTTTGACCTTCTTTTGAAGGTCCAAACTGCCGGGGGAGCTTGCAAGATTGCGTGGGATGGCGTAGGATGGCGAGGAATCAAGATGCGCTAGGCGACATGCGCGAGGATATAAACTTCACAGGTTCCGACCGATCCGACGGGAGTTAGACTTCTGTGGTTTGAGACATGCAGACGTGGCAGACGTTTGCTACACGCGTTTTAGTCAGCCGAAAAGATTTCTGATTAAACATTTTCTGAGTATTTGAGATTGACAATCTTTTACAAAATATCTGTCAGTATATTTCTATTAAAAATCTCTGTAATGATATAATAAGTTGAACATGTACATGTAGTGGATGTAGTACGTTTGTGAGCTTGATGTAATGTAACAGACGTTTGGTCGACGTTCGTCAAGCTCAATTACTAAGAAAAGATTTCTGAGGCCCCAGACAGGTTCGAACACAATATCCAAAACACTGCCTATACCTATACGAAACATGCACTCTATACTTTTTTAAATAAACTAAATTCTCAATTTAGTGTGTGTGTATATATATATATATATATATATATATATATATATATATATATATATATATATATATGTTTAAAAAGTTAAAACACAGGTAAGTTAAAACACAGGTAAGTTAAAATCTTTAATAAAAACCAAACGTTTTCGACTATATTACAGTCATCTTCAGGGTGTTCAACCCTGAAGATGACTGTAATATAGTCGAAAACGTTTGGTTTTTATTAAAGATTTTAACTTACCTGTGTTTTAACTTTTTAAACAAATTATATCTAGCGATACATCTATGAATTATATATATATATATATATATATATATATATATATATATATATATATATATATATATATATATATATATATATACATAATATATATATTATATATATATATAGTAGTCTTATAAATCGCCAAACGATGTCTTCAACAGACGAATCCGAAAATCAAAATAGACTTTAAAATGGTTCTGCTCTCAAAATATTAAAAAATTGCCAGCCTCGTAGAATTGTTTTTCTTCTTGCCTTTTTGGCGCTGCCCAACCTGAGTGCATGCAGGTGCTAAATTTAGATTGTTTACACAATATTATCTATACTACCACGTGGTGGACACAAAGAAGTTAAATTTACAATTAAAAGAAAACATTAATCTTTGCTTTCATTTTCTTTCTGAAGGTGATTGTTCGTCTTAAAATACACTATCAGCTGCTACGGAAAGTAGTCCGGAAGAAAAATCAGTCATACGTTGCATGAAAGAAACAACAACAGTCATGACATTCACAATTCCTTGGGTGCTTGGATTGTTTGTTAAACAGAACGAAAATAACTTTTTTGGTATGTTTTTGCCGTACAAGTTGTCGTAAGTTAAACTCAGAGAAAAACTCTGAGCTCTAGAACGCGACTCGAAGCCACCATTGAGACACTGGAACTCAAGTGGTAGACCGAGGTTGATTTGGGAACAAGTCAAACCGTTCGTCTGTCACAAGTACTTGTTGGGCTTATGCTGAAAAGACTAATAACGTACACAGAACGAAGACGTTGAAGATCTAGTTTGGAACACACCTTCATATTCATTGCAAGATAATAAATAAAAAAAATATTGGCATGCAGTAGGTCGAAGAGTGCTTTTTATTAAAGTTGATACTGAGAGCGACTGCGTAAAAAACCCCATGCAACCTGCAGTTGCCTGTTTAAAAGGGCAGAACAACTTGTTTACATTGATAGGAAACGTTTTGGAGCCCAACACCTTTATCAAAATACTCAAGCATACAAACAAACATATTCATTCATATTCACTGTAAGATAATAAATATAATGTTTGCAGTGATCGAAGAGGTATGTATATCAAAGTTGGTACATCGAACCGCGTGCAGTTAACATAGAAATACACAACAAGTGTTAATATTAAAATCGTAAACATTTCGGGGTCCAACCTGAACCCCTATATATCAAAATACCCAAGTATATAACATTTGAAGGTCCTTATACTAACATAAACTATAATTATAAACTAAATTAGGATCTTCACTATTATATCCAAGTTAAATGAGTTAGGAAAGAAGAACTGAGAAGCGACATCGATCACAAAGAAACAAACAGATGGACAAAATGAAAAGACATTAAGACTCTTCCGCTATTTCAAGGAGGCCAAGATAAATGAGGACTAATAATATGTTGTATTTATAGACATTACAATAAATCATTCAGAATGCTAATGACCAAACAAGATCCTATTTTTATCGCACATGCACAAAGAGAGAGAAAGTGTGTGTAATTATATGTCGGTATAATTATACGACGACAAAGGACCCCTCTCATGATTTTCACCAGAATAAAATCCTTTGTTGTCAGCAAGAATAAAAGTGTCTAGTTTAAGCCAACAATTAAACTGACTGGCGTTAGCCAGAATAAAGTTCTTTGGTATTATGAAAAATAAAATAGTCTGCAGTTATGATCAGTAAAATTGTGTTGTTAGCAACAAAATCGTTTAGTATATATTAGGGTGATTGAAATCGTCTTGTGTATAGCTTAGCTGAGGTAGAATTGAATATTTTTGTATATAGCGCTAATAATATATATATACGTACATACAAAGCTTTGTATTTTGCTCCATCTATATGGTATTGAGCACTCTCTAACATTTCGTGAACCAAAACTCACTACTATATATATATATATATATATATATATATATATATATATATATATATATATATATATATATATATATATATATATATATATATATATATATATATATATATATATATATATATATATATATATATATATATATATATATATATATATATATATACGAATACCAAACGCTAGCGCGCCAACAATGTTTGATGGGTAATTATTAATAATAAAAAAGATTGTCTAGCCGATATAAGCACCGCTAGAAGAAGACACATCCTCAAATTAGTCAACACTATTGAGAAATGGGCATCCCTTTCAGCTTGTCATTTTTGTAAGAAACCGTCACCTTTTAAAAATAAACCATGCTTCGGCACTTGACAACTTGTTAATAATTCATGAAAAAAGACCCTGAGTCTTTAAGCATAAGTGATCACTCTCAAGGTTTTGAAACTTGGCATGCATTAATTTACTCTGCCTAACGCCAGACGGTTTTACTTCTCAAGGGAAAGACCTCCCAAGGTGGGGCGAAACTTGTAGGGGGGGGCGGGGGGGGCGGCTTACAGTTGTTTTTAAGGCCAAGTGAGTAGACTAGTATATAATGTGTTGTGTTATATATATTGTCTTTACATTCTGACGTGCATCATTCTATGTTTTGGTTTGATAACAACAGAATTATGTAATTTATGGCTTTCAGATTACATGTACAGTGCTCTTAAATACTTGCCTCAAAATGCAAGAAATAGTATTTCAGAGACCCGAGATGAATCCAAATCCGGGAGCATGCCCCGGACCCCCCCCCCCCTACGAGATCGAGGTTCTCTCCCCCCCCCCCCCCCCCCAACCCAAGACCCTCATGGCTACGCCACTGTAAACACGATATATATATATAAACGCAAAGTTTTTGTTAATTTTAAATTAAGATAC
Organism: Corallium rubrum; assembly: GCA_964035015.1. Taxonomy (NCBI): domain Eukaryota; kingdom Metazoa; phylum Cnidaria; class Anthozoa; order Scleralcyonacea; family Coralliidae; genus Corallium; species Corallium rubrum. The sequence goes on from OZ036009.1 coordinate 1,520,870, forward strand.
TATTCTGTTTAATTCTTTATATAGGCCGTGTGCGACTTTCAAGTCTGACGTATTCTACTCTGGGGCTAAAGCCAGATAGTTTTACTTGAGAAGAGGAAAATCTACTGTTTTTTGCAGTTTTTCTTTTCAGGGGAAGAGCAACTGCAAGTTTGAAACGTGATAAACATGCATTGTTTTTTATAACGGTTCTTATATGCTTGCCAAGTTGTTAGAACCTGCATGTAGCTTATTTTTAGCCAACAATTGACTTTTGACCGGTCAGTTCTGACGAAAGGGAAACCACCACTTATAATCAACCGTGAAATTAAAAAAATCAGCACCGGTGTAACAGGAAAGAGACTCTTAATTTAAAGGACGAAAGGAAACGTCGAATATCTGCTCATAAATCTAACATCATATCACACAAGTATCAGAGTGATAAGTCCTTTTAGTAGAAGGAAATATTGCTTCAGTTTTATAAAAGCCTTTGAAAACAACACCAAGCTTGCCAAAATGTGATATAGAGCTTGCCAAAGTGCGATGCTATCATATCAGACATAGTTTACACGTCAAGGTTTAATAGACTGTTAGACAGTTAGTAAAAAGAGTTAACGAAATATACTACGTTCCGAGCGAAACCCTTCATCAGAGTGGAATAGCAAAGTATCAAAAACGGTAGCAAACTGAGAGTAAACGAGATTTTTAGTAACGAGTTAACAAAATACTGACGTTTCGTGCAAAACCATAGCCTCTACCCAATTTCGAAACCCGGCAAAACCGGCCCTTCATAGGAGTAAAACATTTCATTCCTTTTCCAATAGTTGTAACAGCTGACCCTTCTAAATTCATTTATAACTGCGTTGATCAGACTGTGGGCGCGGCTGAACCTATACGGTTTATAATAAAGCGGTCGCTTTCATAATAAAATGTGTTCAGTCATGTTTTGCCAGACAAGACCTTGACCTACAGTCGTATTAGTTTTATCAGTTTATGTTATACATATGTCAATGCTCCCAGAAACTGTTTACATGGTAATTTTTTCTTTATAAATACTTTCGTGGGGAAGCTATGGAAACCTATTATTATAAAGGTCACACTTTTAGAATGGTGTGAAGAAAACATGTATTTAAATAAAGTACAGTGATTCTTTCCAGAACGATTCGACATACAGATCGAAACCGGATAAAATTTGGCGTATTATAAAAAACTGTCGTCCTGCCACTATAGCCACTATCACTCATTATTCCATCATATTGCCCCACTTCCCATGTAAACAACACATATAGGAAATCTATAGCATGTTCTAAGGATTTTGGGTGAAGGAAAATTCGAGTGTAGAATATATACATTTTAAGACCAAACCGGGACCAGTTGCGAAAAATGCAACTACACAGGCCTTCCGGCAGGAATTGAACCCACGATCTTGCGATTCTAGTGCAATGCGCTGACCACTGGGCCACGGAGGGCGTAAATCTATAGGAAGACTGGTCATCTGATCCTATTTCGGCGGTGCCTGAGCCAGCCTAAAGTGGAGCCCAGATGATTTTAGTCGTCCGAAAACGAGAAGCCTCAGGCAGCCTAGGCAACAAGGAGTTAACAAGTGATTAACCCATTCTTGCCTGAAAAAACAGCCCAATTATTGTTTTACCCTGTCTATCGCCAGATGATTTTACTCGCGATCGTCAAAGCCAAAGGAAGGACCCTCAGACAGCCAGGCAGCAATGCATGGGTTAAAATAAGGAGCTTATTAACAACTTTGGTCATTAATTTGACACGTTCCAATATAATGTTTGAGTTACAAGAGAGATGCAATATACGTATGACAAACAACAGTTATCAGATAATACCCCACAGGCACAGCAAGTCGAAAATGTACGAGGTTTTAAAAGACGAGTCTTTAATGGCCATTCAATTATCACCATCTGGTATCAAATGAGCCATTGGGTCACGTTCCAGCCCTTAAATCAACAATGCATGCCCGATGATCCTATCCGCAGTAGGACACATTAGCTATCACAGTAATCTAACAAAACGTTTTTACTATCTTTTTAATATGTTTTACTAAACTTCTAGAAATACTATCTAGACGTAATGCCAAATTAATAAACCTATCACGTCATGTCATCACTGTCTGTTCTGTCGTAACTAGCATCTGAGAATGAAACCAGAAGATATAACTTAGAAATGTTTAAATAATTAAATCTAACTTTATTCATCAACTAATTGCTATTGTGGTACAACCCTGAAATGATTCTGGAAAAAACACACCTTACACAACCTGTATCCAATGAAACATATAGATAGAGCCCCCCCCCCCCCATCCCCCCACCCCCCTTGAAACTGCTGGCTACGTGCCTGCCTGATTCTCAATCCTCTTACCAACCTTGTGATCTCGAGATCGCACAGTCAGATACTACGACTTTATACTTTTGACATTTTCCCCGACAATATTACCGTCTTTGTTTTTGATCCTTAACTCGAATCACAGAGCATAGAAAATGCTTATGTTTAGAGTTTGGTTTCTAGATTTTAATTTAGGATAAACTTTGTTTGTCGTATATAACTTTATAAACCTTTATCTATAGCATGTCACTTAATCATGTGTCAATCAATGGAAAAGAGACTTAGGTCCCGTTAACACTAGAGCAAAAGTATCCGGATTCACATTGTTTTTCATCCGCATGGGAATAAAAAACAGTGTGAATCCGGATACTTTTGCTCGAAAGTGTAAACGAGGTCTAAAAGTCCCGTTACATGCATGCAAACAACTAGGACCCCGTTTACACGATGCCGGTACAATTTGAAAACGGAACAAAATCACGCCGGTATGCAAATACAGCATATAACATTTCATGTTATTTTTGTGCCGGTATCGTGTAAACGCAAGGCCTAAACGGCATGATTTTGTTCCTTTTCAAATTGTACCGGCTTCGTATAAACGGGGTCTAAGTATCCTTTTATAGCAAGGCTTGATATACTGTCGAAACAACGTAGGAGCCTAATGTTTTGAGTGAAGGCCCTTCGTCAGAGAGAAACGTGACGAAGGACTTCGCTCGAAACGCTAGACTCCTATATTATATTTCGATTGTTGTTTCAACACTGCCTACACAGCACACTATACTTTTATTAAGTATAGTCGAGTTTCAGGGTGTTGCGAGCGCATCATTTTTCAAAACAACTGGCAAGTTCCACTCAAAGTAAACATACTGTTTGAAATCAACAAAGTATAGATACGGTTTCTGGATGTTCAAAACTGTTATTCTGCTGTTGTTACTTTGTGGGGAGCCCGCCAATTTCTTTGTAAACTGATGCGCGCGCAACACCCTGAAATTCGCCTATTTTTACTTCTTCAGAAGCAGTTGCCAAATCCAGATGTTTTAAGTGCAGTCAAATATACAAGTAAAGATCTTAGTTGTGTAAAAGACGAAAGATGTAGAGCCTTCTAAAGCAGTGTCTACCGACAACAAGTTGCATGGCCAGAATTTACAAGAGGAATCTTTGAAGTTTGAACATTCTCAAAATTTTGAGAGGCGTGGACAACTTTGGATGCGATCGGTTACAAAACATTGAAAATCTCAAGTGTTTTTTTTGGATCAACTATAATAATCAGCCGGCTCGATCTCTTATATAATGTTTGATCAACATGTGTTTTTTTCTGATAGGTGTAGCCACAACTCTGCTTCAGCGTAAACATCTGGGGAAGGGCAATAAACCTAGATTATTTATATCTTATATTGCGGTACACCCACTCATCACGATTGACTCACGAGAAATCAGACAACTCTCCTCCAGAGCTCAGATTGCATGTTGTGAGTTTTGGCAAATATAGAATAACAGTTTAATTAATAGTTTTGCGCAAGACAAAATGATATTTGCGCGCAAGGAAAAAGAATTAAGAGATTTCTGTGCATTTTCTTCCATGTCTGCATGTTCTCGAATATTGAAACCATAGCAGACTTTATTATTTTACCCTCGCTAATGGCTATAAAAAGCACCAGAATATTATACTCAGGCTAACGCCAGAATATTTTCTCTGATATCAAAGGGAGAACTCGCAGTCAAGAAAGGATCATAAAAGATATAATTAAAACCAGGTGTGAAAAAATGCAGCTTCGGGAGTTTTCGACGAGGCTCGACCATGGGAATATGTATAGTATAGAGAACTTGCACCAACGATACTGAAGAAGAACGTTGAACACGTATATACTAGCTACCAAGCCTGACTATATTATAATCGAGTGAAATGCCCAATATTACTTATAATATACCCAATCCTCTCCTGGCATTACCACCTTATTACATACAGAACTCGCGATCAGGCTCTCGGCAACGCCCTCCGTGGCTCAGTGGTCAGAGCATTGCACTAGAATCGCAAGGCCGTGGGTTCAATTCCTGCCGGAAGGCCTGTGTAGTTGCATTTTTTTTTCGCAACTGGTCCCGGTTTGGTCTTAAAATGTATAAATTCTACACTCGAATTTTCCTTCATCCAAAATCCTTAGAACAAGCCTGACTATAGCTATATAAGAACGCTGTTATCGAGCTAGAGTTCTGAGATCTATACAGTAGACGGTAAAGTCAGAGAATGAATGCTTTATATGACAATGTTAGAATTTAATGAAAATTATGGTACAGTAATCACAAAAATGAATAGTTACACTTTTAGGCCCCAACCGAAAGCCAGTGATGATTGTCATTTGACGAACGTTCGCACGATCGACCTTGGGCGACTTATAGTTAGTGCCTTGCTAATGGCGGAATGACCTTGACCGACCACAGCGGTTGGTTTCTATAAGATCGTCTCGATCGCCTGGATTCGATCCATCCAATCAGATTGGGCGGTTCGAGATATTGGAGAGATTTGGGCAATCGGGGCGATCGAGACGATCCTGGCATGTCAGGTGGGTATAATATGCGTTAGTAGTGAAGTGTATTCTGGATCGTGTGTGTGTGTGTGTGTGTGTGTGTGTGTGTGTGTGTGTGTGTGTGTGTGTAGAGAAGTGTGCATTAGTGCATATACATTTCACGTGCAGATGTATGATGTATGTACACATGAGGGAGGGAAGGGGGGAGGGAGGGAGGGAGGGAGGGAGGGAGGGAGGGAGGGAGAGAGGGAGAGAGAGAGGGAGAGAGGGAGAGAGGGAGGGAGAGAGGGAGAGAGGAGAGAGAGGGGAGAGAGGGAGAGAGGGAGAGAGGGAGAGAGGGAGAGAGGGAGAGAGGGAGAGAGGGAGGAGAGAGGGAGAGAGGAGAGAGGGAGAGAGAGGGAGAGAGGGAGAGAGGGAGAGAGGGAGAGAGGGAGAGAGGGGAGAGAGGGAGAGAGGGAGAGAGGGAGAGAGGGAGAGAGGGAGAGAGGGAGAGAGGGAGAGAGGGAGAGAGGGAGAGAGGGAGAGAGGGAGAGAGGGAGAGAGGGAGAGAGGGAGAGAGGGAGAGAGGGAGAGAGGGAGAGAGGGAGGGAGGGAGAGAGAGAGAGAGAGAGAGAGAGAGAGAGAGAGAGAGGAGAGAGAGAGAGAGAGAGAGAGAGAGAGGAGAGAGAGGACTGGAGGAAGAGAGGGGAGGGGAGAGAGAAGTCCGCCACCTACATTGAATGTTGATAACACCCTCATGTGTTTTGTCAACGTCCTGTGATTTTTTAACATCGCCACATGAAAACAAAATAAGAGGTGATAATAGACGAGAAATCTAGCCAAAAACATTTCACAGCACACCAGCGACATTTCCACAATAACATCCAATTATTTGTCACACATTAATATTTAATATCAGTGATTACTCCCTTGTACAGTAAAAAAAAATACACCTTTGCAATGATTACAGGCAGAAATAAAAATAACCTTTTTTTTATCATAAATCATGCCCTTGATGGCAAGCTTTCGTCGGTTTACGCGCCCAAATAATTATTTATATATACTCGAGTAGTTTCCTCTCCGTTATTTTTGTGGTTTATATCATTGGTATCAGTACTTCAAAGCGTTGTGTAGCGACAGACCTGATATTATGTCATCTTGCTTCTTTACGGCACTTTCCGTTGTAATTATTATGCAAATTCAGCCCACAAAGACACCAGATGTCCCGCCCTAAATGAGCTATTTTTATATATTTAAACATACACACATGTACAAACTGACACACGAACTTGAGTGGACGTTTCGCGGCTCTCCCGCCTCCCGCCTTTAATTAACTCGCTGCCAAGACCAGACACAATGTCACTGACCTGGCTGGACACGCATTCATGCCAGACGAATATATAGCGCCACCGCAAAGGACCGCGTACAGAAACCGTTGACATATTTTTTTCAAAAATATACAAGCACTAAAAAAAAATGTCACAACTTCAAGGCGACCGAAACTACTGTAGATGGTTTGTGATAATTTCTTTTCAGCTAAAAGATGACCCTCGTCTTATCAATTCGGTTATTTCAATGAAGACGAGTAAAGACTTTATTGTCTTTATAATATTACGTTAGCGACCTTCGGAAAATAATTCACCGAGATATACGTTTTTACAATTCTAGTGATACAAACTAACTGCAAAGCTTTGCCAAATCTTCAGAGTTTTCAAAACGTGCTTTCGTTTACACCTCTCGGCTTCCGTACATGTGTATATTGTATTTTGTTACAATACAGATAAAACAGTATCCTAAAGAACTCCTGTCCATAAATTTTTGATATAAAAACAATAGAACTATGTATATATACATATATATCTTGGATGCTCAGAATTTATTTCAACGAGTTGTGTATATAATTATAAGTGATATTTAATATATTGTTGCAGCATTTCCACTATTTTGTATAGATCATTTTATACACCAGGCAGTAATTAATTATATATCAATAAGGGGATACTATAACTCAGGTTCTGACAAAATTAAAATGTAAAATATCCGATGCCTGGTATCACTGAGGAAATAAATAAGAGCTCGAACATCAAAGCCTCTTATATCTTCTGGCAAAATGTTTTAGTAATATGTATATATTAGTCATTAGTTTATATCTTGCGCTTGTGACGTTAGCTTATGACAAAAAATATTAGATTTTATCTGAGCTGTGTTTAGCTCAGGCAATACGCATTCTAGAGGTAAAAAATAGAATTGGAAATCTATTGAAATCTGTTCAAATCAAGCGGTATGCAAGGGTAATTGTGTGTATTTCACAGTATTTTGCACTTCGTTAATAGCGAATTGAGCGAGTAACTTGAGAGGGAGAAAGCAACATTAGGGGATGTGTATAAGCAATTTGACACCATTGAAAATAATTCTAAAAAACACCTAAAAGACAGTTTGGCAATGTTTTGACTAGCTCTTCAAGTATACTATCATGTTTCCCTGAGCTTTCTGGTATTAATCAGCAACTGAACAAGCAAAGACGATTTCGTTTGAAAGTTAATGTCAACATATTTTTATTAAAAAATGATATTTACAATCTGTTTTTGGCGACGCTCGAAAGCCATGTACAATATACATATATATATTAAATTTAAACTAACTTCATTTCATATAAATAAAGCTCTATATACAAAGAATTAGATTTGAAATCTTTTTTAGAATTAAATGTCTGGGTTAGTAACCAAGTATGGACATTGCAAAGTTCGACTTTCTTCAACGTATAAGCATGCATGCATGTACAGAAGACTGTTTACAAGGATAGAGTTACCACCAGAATCGTCGCTGACCACACACGAATGTCTGACAAAAATAAAACACTCATCGATTTCTAGTTAGAAAACGAACAGTGCGGATGCATTAACACATCGAGTTTTAAATCTGAATGTCTTGGTTGCACGTTTAAGCCGATTCAGCTGAACACATTGTCATTGGTGGAAATTAGTCTCGATGGTTCGAAAATTCTTCAATATACGGGAGTACTTTAAATTCCGTAAAAACGATGGATCTATTTCGTGACGATACCCATATAAAAAGCGAAATGAGGATTGGAAAGGTGTCTTGAACACAGGGAAGGGAAGGGCAGTGTAGGGCCTGTGTGCTCACATTGAGGTGGGATAACAGCTTTGCTGCCGAAAACGTTTAACATGGCTTGTTCGTATCGTTGACGGTTTAACATCGTCTCTTCTTCGTGTCTCGCATATTCGCCCAAGACTTCGGCAAGGAGTCCTACTGATGGCCGCCTTTTAGGCTGCGAGCTGTTCCTGAAGACGTCGACCTCATCTTTGGCTTGGCATTGTATGTCTCTCTGTACCGCGAAATGCCTTGGTACCATATCTTCCTTGGCTGCCATAAACTCCATTTCAAAATCGTCCTCTTTTAATATTGATTGATCTTTTAATATTTCTCGTCCGCTTGTCTTGGCTCTGAACTCTGTAGTATATATACAGCCTTCTTTTGTCTCTCACTTGCTTGAAGATTTCGATTCGCTCTTTCCCTCAAGAGTTGCTTCTTCTGTTGTTCTTCAGGCAGGTACAGCTGAGTTGTGACTATACAAAGCTTGTTTGGCTTCTCTTTATTACCTCCTGCCAAGCCGCAGCTTTTCCGGCTGTTGTAATTAGAATTCTGATGTGTTGACAAGAAAATGAGCTATTTTAAGAACAAGTACCGCCTCCTCTCCGGGTTTATTTTGACGTGTGCTTAAACAAGTCCTTCTGGTTTCTCTCAAAATTTCAAGCTTCACGGACTGGGCTAGACGGCTCGGGAATGACTTACAGCACGCTGTTTGGGGGGATTCGTCGATAGTTCAACAGATATCGTGAATCGTGATGGGATGTATGACACGACTATGACTCGCTGCAATGCGTTTGTATAAGAAAACAATTAAACGAATTCCAATGAGTTATTACACGTTTACCCAGGGGGGAACGTGACCCCTATGGGCGTAATTGGAAGACAGGTTTAACGGGATTTTGACATGATAGAGGATTTGAGATTTATAAAGAACGCTGAGTGAACGTGACGATGGATCATGGATTAATGAGAATGCATGACAGTGCATATGTTTGACTGCACGTTTGACGCAGGAAATATCGGATTTGGACATCAGACGTGACAGAAAATTTCAAATACGAGGGATATCTACGTACGACAAGGCATTAGGATTGATTAATAAGCAGTATTTTGGCAGTTAATTATCAACCTCTCTATTTCAATTTGTGATTTCCACTTTGCCACGTCACCTCTAATTCTATCTATCTGAGACAAGACTTCGAGTAACGAAACAGCGAGGCATAGTCGGAAGACATTGATGTTACATTTTAAGACAAAATTACATATGTAACTATATATATACAACTATATATATATATATATATATATATATATATATATATATATATATATATATATATATATATATATATATATATATATATATATAGTATTTATATATATATATATATATATATATATATATATATATATAGTTAATTTTGGAGTTAATTTTGTATATATATATATATATATATATATATATATATATATATATATATATATATATATATATATATATATATATACATACATACATACATACATACATACTCATTATATTATATGTATATGAATATATGATACTATATGTATTATATATTCATGTACATATACTTAGTTATATAATTTTAATTTCTTTCTTATTATATAAGCTCATTGTTTGTTTACACTCTTTACGTTTCTCTCTGACGAAGGGACTTCGCTCGAAACGTTAGAACTGAATCACGTTCAACATTTTCGGCAGTTAACTCAGACCTTAACTGTATTTCGATTTGTTTCAACACTGCCTACGCAGCACAATACTTTTATTTCACTAATTTTATTTCACTAATTTATAACAGAGCCCATGTCACCGAAGTGTTTTTCAATGGGTCAAAATACCAAATATTACTCTATGTATTATCCTAACTGAAGATACAACTCATCTCAGTCTTTGAAAAAGAGTCTCCTGTGCCTTATTAGATCCAACCAAAGGACCAATATCAAATCTTTATCAATTTAACAAGGCCAAGCATTGAACTGCTCACATTAATTAACAACAAACCTAAATTAAAAGTCTTAAACATAATAAAATAGCCGACAAAAAAAATTCAAAATGGTGCATGTTTTCTCTTTGTTCATTTTGTTTCGGCCTCTTTCGTTAAATTCCACATAGTCATACCCCTCTGAAAGGGCGAAAATGGCGTAAGTTTAACACAAGAAATCTATATGTATAGAACAGTCTGTTTAAGCCAATTTTTCTTTGGCAATTTTCAACTTGACAAGTTTTATTTGCCCGTGTGTATGAGGAAACATGACAAGTTTTTCCTTGACAAGTCTCCCTTGGCATGCCAGCTTTTCAACAAGGAGACTTGTCAAGGGAAAACTTGTCAAGGGAAAATTGCTCGTGTAAACTAGGCTTTATACTCGACGCTTTTGTGCTCAAGTTGACCAGATTTCTACACCTACACTCTTGTTCATATACGTTACGTTATTACGCTTAAACATGAACGAACCAGAAGAAGTGAAAGTAATTTGCCCACGTTGTCGATATGACTCAAGAACTTTGTTTACAAAGAAACCAAATACATTATGTCACATGTGAATATTTTAAAAAAGAACCCAGACAAATCACACAGTGATTTGATTAATTCTCTATTAATGACCCCCGTAGCTGTCTAGCTCGCGTATATCTCGACTTCACTGGTGAAGTATTTTCATATTGAATGTTTGGCTTATTATATCTGCATGCTGTTGGCTCGCCCGCTGTTGTTATTGTCGTTGTTCTTCGGTTGCAACGGTTTTTTTAGAAACCTCACTTCGTTTACTTGACCACATTTTGTATCCTAATAATGCACAATATTTCATAATAGCCAAATGCTCTGTCAAAACTCGACCATTGTTATAATTCCCGACTACCGGTTAACATTCTCGACTGTCGTTCATTATTCTCAACTATCGCATAGTATTATTCTCGACTATCGTATACTTTTCTCACCTATCGCATATGCAACTCGACCATCGCTTAATATTCTCGACACACTTTTGTCCAGTTTGGCTTGCCATAGTGAACCGCACACACCGATGTATTCTGAGATATCGTTTATGACAGAAAAACACAAACCATGCGGTCGAGGTGGCCATCTTTAATACTCTGTCTTACTGAACGAATGATATGTTGCCCCTAAACGATACAATTCGTTATATGCCCTTCACAATGCACAGTAAACCGTGGAATACCATTTGTCCAAAAACCTCAACTAACTAACACACTGTGGAATCTTTACGTCCACTTGATACATCGTACTATCTTTGACATCTATATTACTGACTGCTAAAGTAAACAGGTTTCTATTTTTAGAAGGCCACTATAATTCAGCTAGAGGCGGAAGTTTGGTGGTGGGATACATAACACCCATTAGAGCTTTCGTCACATGTGAGCCACATGTGAGTAATGGTAAACATTGGGCCTAGGTACAGGAGGGAAGAAACAGCGGAAAAGCTTCCATGTTGTTGTACAGTGCATGTACTGAACCCTTAGAAAACAACCTATTGTAGTAGTTTGAAAGCCCTAAGCACTTCGCTGAACCCTGATCGTAAAATACACGGTCTTATACACCTGGGATGTATAACTTGAAGTGTATGCATGGTGAAAGTATTTAAAAGCTTTTTCTCTTCCTGTTTAACTTATGTGCTGATTAATTTAATTTTAAATTTAATTTTAATTTTAAATTAATTATTAATAGAATAATAAAACCTATTTTAATTTAACCATTACTAACTTTAATCCTGACATATTAAGTTCACAGTCATTAACTACAGTTGAATGTATTGTATAACCTTTTTCTATTTATTTTTTTTTGTTCTATTTTTCTTTTTTATTGTATTTGGTGTGTTTTCGTTTTGTTGTTTTGTTTTGTACTTGTATATGTTGTGTTTTTGTTGTTTTGTTTGTTGTTTGTTGTTTGTTGTTTGTTGTTGTTTGTTTTCTTGTTGTTTTTCTTATTTTTTATTTATTCTCTTTTCTGTTCTACTTTTAATCTTCCTTCTCCCATTCCATTATAGTTATTTGTCTACTTTCCTTGTTTCTCCGTTTTAAAACTAGATTTAAGATTAGATGGTGAGCACCTTGCATGGGACTCAGTCCCGTTTGTGCTTTACCAGATTTTGGCACATATTTTATTTATAATTCGTTTTTATGTCACTTCCTATCAGTCATCTTTCAATTTTAATTTTTATACATGTATAATTAGCCTGTCTACTTCTTGTCTGTACAAATGTATGTATGTAAATCTAAATTTATTTATTGCCAAAATAAAGCTGTTAAATCAAAAAAAAAAAAAAAAATCAAATCAATTTATAACTCAGCGCTTTTAGGGCTTTCAAACTACTACAATAGGTTGTTTTCTAAGGGTTCAGGTTTTTTTGATACACACTGTATAAAACAGACAATGTATTGTTATGTTAAAGAATCTATTATATATAATTCTTTTGAAAGTTTCAATTTTCGGTAGGAAATTTTGTGGCACATGGAGGTGTTGGAGACGTGTGCTTTTTTGAATTGTAAATTCGAGAGAGAGGGAAAGAGAGAAATAATTATTTATGTTCGGAATTATTTGTATTGTGATACAAACAAAGAAAAGAAAGAAAATATATATATATATATATATATATATATATATATATATATATATATATATATATATATATATATATATATATATATATAGTAAGGTTAGATACACTGCCGAAACAGAGAACGTGGGAGTCTAACGTTTCGAGCGAAGGCCCTTCGTTAGAGAGAAACGTTTCTCGAAGCCCCCGTTTCTCTCTGACGAAGGGCCTTCGCTCGAAACGTTAGACTCCTACGTTCTCTGTTTCGGCAGTATTATCAAACCTTACTATATTTCGATTGTTTCAACACTGCCTAAGCAGCACTCTACTTTTATTTCACTGCCTGTTAAAGTGCAAGTTTCGTTATAGCCGTGATACTCAAACCAAATGACGTCATGTTCATAATGACGTAATGTTAGAACGGACAACGGACAGAAAAAATGTAAACACTCACACCCACAGTCGTGTAGGAGTTGTAAGCTCACAAAAGTGGCCTGTTGTTCAAAATTTTATTTATTGTATAGAGTTTTTTATAGCGAGATTCTTAGTCACTGAGTAAAATATTATTTTAATACATTAAAAAATACGATGTTTTTTTGGTAAACTGATATCAGTTCAACTATGGGATAAAAATTGTTTGTTTTTTTATCTTTAAGAGCAGTGTGAACCTATTACTATTTATAACTATTTCTTATTTTACTCTGGCTAACACTAGACTATTTTACTCTGTCTAACGCCAGACTATTTTACTCTGTCTAACACCAGACTATTTTACTCTGTCTAACACCAGACGATTTTCCTGTTTAACATCAGATGATTTAGTATTTTAGTCTGCCTAAGACAAGACTATTTTACCCTGTCGAACACTAGACTATTTTATTCTGCCTAAGACAAGACTATTTTACTCTGTCTAACACCAGACTATTTTACTCTGTTTAACATCAGATGAGTCTAGTATTTTACTCTGCCTAAGACAAGACTATTTTACTCGTCAAAGGGAAAAATCTAGCAATGACAAAGTTAATATATGTAGCTCAGATTTTAGTCGCATTCAGACCACGTAAACACGGGCGACCATTTCCTTAATTGTTTCCTTAATTGCGCATTATTCCTAATTTCCTGCTCATTCGTAACGTACACAAACCACTCGGTGACTAGCCCACTCTTGCTCTAAAAATACTGCCATTATTTAAAGAATAGGAGGATATACATGCAGGATATAACAGGTTTTCATCGGCTGGGGTGGGGGGTGGGGGGGGGGGTCTTCCTGTCCTAGAGGCTAGAGTGGCGCAGTTTATAGGCTTGGGAACGAGGACGAGCTTATAACTCGTTCCTGTCCGAGGACTTGAATAAAATCATCTGACGTTAGTCAGAACTGAATAGTAAAGATCTATTCGGCTGAAGGAAAGAATTAGATAGATATATAGATATATAGTTTGTATAATTCATTCCTGTCCAAGGGCTTCCCCAGAGGTGAATAAAATCGTCTGGCGTTAGCCAGAATAAAATACTAAAGACCAATTCGGACAGGAAAGAGTTAGAGAGATTTAACTTATTCTTGTCCGTGAGAGGTGAATAAAATCGTCTGGCGTTAGCCAGAATAATTCGGACAGGAAAAAGTGAAGTAAAATACTAAAGACTAATTCGAATATAGGAAAGAGATGAAGCGGAGCGACGAGGAAGATTTAGTGCAGTAGGTTTTGAAATCTTAACACCAATCATAAAATGATAGTTTTAAAAACGAACCCATTAACTTTGTACAAAAATTCGAAGGTTAAAACTTTAATAGAACGCATGAGATTGTTTTCAAAAAAAATGACACACAGGAAATAGTGTGGCTTTTTTGATCATGATCTTGGAAATTCTTAACCAAAAAAAGACATACGAGTTCTGCCAGATAGACTGCCCTTTGACCACCATAACCGTTTCGTAAATGGGTGTGTAACCTTCGATGACGTCTTAACGAGATCCCGAAATCGCAAAGATAAGCATAAACAGATATAAATGTCCTCGATAACTGATAACTCCGAAGTTTGTCATCAGAGGGAAGCCGTTTTGAAATTCCTTTTCGTTCTAAATTTAAACGATACAGGAAATCATTCTTCCGGTATCTAAAAATATCTATAACTACATCCGACTAAGTGTGTAACCGCATATTCTGAATTTACTCCTTCGTAATTTTTTTTTAAAACACAAATGAATAGTCGAGTTTTACGTAGTCTTCACTGTCTGGTTGTCGTCGCCACGGCAAGTTCCCACTTCTCTTGCAATGTTTACTCAGCGAATTCACGCATGCGCAACGTTTGGCAGCGGACAGCGGTGTTAGGGTAGGGTAGGGTAGCTGAGCAGAGCAGAGCAGAGCAGGGTAGGGTAGGGTAAGGTAGGGTAAGGTAGGGTAGGGTAGGGTAGGGTAGCGTAGGGTAGGGTAGGGTAGGGTAATTAAGCAGAGCAGAGTTAGACTCCTACGTTCTCTGTTTCGGTAGTATCAAACCTTACTATACACTAGAGTTCAACTGGAAGCACTTTGACACTTTCTCACATGCGGCCAAGGTGAAATTTTAATCAGATAACTGCACGAGTAGAAATAAAACCCAGGTTGCAGAGATGAAACGCGCGTGCGCTAAATAACTGCTGTGCCACCAACACACAAGAAGCAGGAAGCCACCTTAACCTTGGGTCACACGCCACACAACTCGTGTCCAGAAATGGAAGAAAAAAAGCAAAGAATGTTTCCTCATATATCACGCATAAAAATCTTGAACAATACACGCGTAAAAATCTCGCAATTTGTTACAGCATTGTTGCCTGAACAATGCTGTAACAACTTGTTGACATATGTGAACAACATTGATAAATGAACAACAGTGTTCATCATTGTTTCAACAAGTTGTTACTGCTTGACGAAACAACAACCGTTGTTCACGCATGTTGTAACAACCGAAGAACGTGTTGATACATCAGCCATGTTCACCATTGTTGTAACATTGTTGTTCATCGTTGTTATTTCGTCATGCTGTTACAACATGTTGTAACATGTGCGAACAACGTTGTTGGCTATAAAAAATGTGCTGTTGGAACAACTTGTTCATGACTGTTGATTTATCCGTGAACAACTTGTTCGAACCATAAGTGAACAACTTGTTGACAACTTGTTCACGGCGAGCAGCATAATATTGTTCACGGCGAGCAGCACAACATTGTTCACGCCTATTGACAACCGTGAACAAGTTGTGCGTTTTCCTCATCTATATGAAATGCGTCATAGAGATAATATCCTTCAACTTAATAACTCATAAAAAAGGGAAATGAGATGTAATCTGCCATAGCTTTCATATTTATTTACGTAAAGCAATACCTATTATTTAAAAACAATATTGTTGTCATTGGTTTCAATTTAGTGCTTTCCAAGATTGTGATCGGTCAATTTAACTTTAATTTCACCCTATAGTCACGTTTCTACGGTCAGTTTGTTATTCTGGTTTCACTCTCACACTCGAAGTGTCAGCGTTATTGCTGTAAAAGCGATCAGTATCATCATTAAAGGGTAATCTCTTGGCCGACCCTAAGGGTCTAGTAAGCTCAGAGCTAAGATCGCTTAGACCGAAAACAGGAGAAACCAGAATTTTTTTTATCGAAACACAGGAAAAATGGTTATCTGGGATAGCAGTCAAAAGATCCTGTGAGTGTGATTAGGAATTTACCTGTTATGTTGTTGCTCCTTAAATAATATCATGAGCTTTTTTGCGTTTCCTTTATAATTGTCCAAGAATTATCTTGTAACAATGCTTCATTTGAAGGTCCGAGGATGGCTACCGAAGTCATTCGTTGAGATCCAGTTAAATATCTACATCGAGAAGAGAATAGTTTTATAAACAAGAAAGAGGGCAGGGAGGGAGGAAGAAAGGAAAGGGGAGGGAGGGAGGGAGAAAGGAAGGGGGAGGGAGGGAGGAAGGGAGGGAGGGAGGGAGGGAGGGAGGGAGGGAGGGAGGTTGGGAGGGAGGGAGGAAAGAAGAAAGGGAGGAAGGAAGAAAGGGGGGAAGGAAAGGAAAGGAAAGGAGTAATTACCTATTAGTGACATCTATCAGAGTTTCTCTGTCGACAGCAAATAACCTGTCGCGGTGAAGTTGGCGCATTTCATCTGTAACACCTTGTTTGAATAACGCCATGCCTTTGTTACGCGGTGGAACGGGTGCATCTACCTATTAACATTGGAAGAAACAAATAATAGTTTAATCAACATTGCGACGTTTAAATTACACACAAATGATTACGTAATCTTTACCTGGGCAAAAACACCAAGTTTAGCTTCGATAATATCCTGATCGGTGAATTCACCGTTATTTGCCCAACTGATTGATCGATCAAAAGCGTCCAGAGTTTCAAAAGAATTAGGATCCCTGTACCAAACGAAACAAAACAGTTTTAACACCGCATATCCGTAAAGTCCGTAAACTTCTAACAATAACATAAGCTCAGTCCTAAAGCTTTACTATTTCCACCTGAAGCTTTACTATCTTCACCTAGAGCTTTACTATTTCTCAGAACGACTCAAACATTTTAGGAAAGATTTACCTGTATGAGAAAAATGAAAACACACTTCCTGCAATCGTTGCCCCAGACCCATATGCTCCACCTTTCTCTCTGCAAGATAAAAACACAAAACTATTAACACAACACAACACAACAACACAACACAACAACACAACACAACACAACACAACACAACACAACACAACACAACACAACACAACACAACACAACACAACACAACACAACACAACACAACACAACACAACACAACACAACACAGCACAACACACACCCCACCCCACCCCACCACTACACCACACCACACCACACCACACCAGACCACCACACCAGCACATCTCATCCCCCACCCCACCCCACACCACACCCCACCACACCACACCACACCCCACCACACACACCCCACCCCGCACCCCATCACACCACACCCCAACCCCCACCACCCCACCCCACACCAGTCCACACACCCCACTCCACACCACACCAGACCACACACCCCACCCCACACCACAACACCCCACACCACACCACACCACAAATAACAAATATACTTTTAAATACTTTAATATACTTTAAAAAAAAATCATCACTCCTAAATAAATCTTTCGGCTATTTCTTGAACCAAAATATAAAAAATAAATAAGAGACTCACCTGATTTCCCTGTGTAAGAATTTAGACGATAGCAGTCGTGAAAGAATCTGTAACCTTCGCAAAACAGAAATCTTTTTCAGTAATTTTTCGCATCACAATCCATGTCGAACAAAAGACATACTACAGTACCTGGGGAAGTCTTCGTGACAGAAGGGAACGGCGCGGATAGCCTTTGAGACAAAATTCACGGGAGCAGGAATTTCAAAGAAACTTTTAACTTGATGCGGGGTAAAGTTGGGATCCTATGAAATAGAAGAAAGGAAATCATTTTAGTATTAAACTATTCAAGGTGTTCTTTGTGTAGAATTCTGGACGTGAACATGATCGTGAACGCGATCGTGAACGTGATCGTGAACGTGAGCCTGAACCATAGAAATAATAGAAATAATTTTTTCTATGGCCTGAACGCGATCGTGAACGTGATCGTAAACGTGAGACTGAACGTGATCGTAAACGTGAGACTGAACGTGATCGTAAACGTGAGCCTGAACGTGAGCCTGCACGTGATCTTGAACGTAATCGTAACGTGTCTTGAATGTGATCGTAAACGTGATCGTAAACGTGATCTTGAACGTGATCGAAAACGCGAGCTTAAGGTGGATTTCCATTCAGTGCATTTTATCGCGCGATCGACTTTTTGCGATCGCTTTCTTTTGAATTGTTGGTTGTCAAGCGGAACGCATTTCATTAGCTTTGGTTGAATACACACATTTCAAAAGAAAGCGATCGAGAAAAGTCGATCGGGCGACAAAATGCACTGAATGGAAATCCAGCTTTAGGGGCTGTTTACATGGGAGGCGGGACGGGACGTTTGCCGGGACGGGACGTTTGCCAGGACGGGACGTTTGCTGGGACGGGACGTTTGCCGGGACGGGACGTTTGCCGGGATCTCGCCATGCATGTATATCTCTCTTATTTATCCCGTCCTGTTTATATGGAAAGATGTTTGCCGGGACGTTTTTCATCCCGTCCCAGCAAAGCGGGATTCCGGTTTTCTCAACTGGGATCCCGGCAAATCCAAGACAATTTTTCTCATGTAAACACTCCGTTAGACGTAATCGTAAACGTGATCTTCAACGTGTTCGTGAGCGTGAACATGAACATGAACATGAACATGAACATGAACATGAACATGAACATGAACATGAACATGAACATGAACATGAACTTGAACATGAACATGAACATGAACATGAACATGAACATGAACATGAACATGAACATGAACATGAACATGAACATGAACATGAACATGAACATGAACATGAACATGAACATGAACATGAACATGAACATGAACATGAACATGAACGTTCCAAAACCTATACGTATATATTTTGTACGTACTTCAACTTCTGCAGGCAGATCAGCGCGCGTGCCTGGTATGTCCTCTAGAAAGCCCACGAGAGCATCTGTAGCTTCGTCAGCGGTTTCTTCAGTCATTGATAAAGCACATCTAAAAGTTTAAGGAGGTTCATTAGGTAAATCTCAGGCAATGATCCAAAGATACCCTACTTTAAATATTTGTGAACTAAATTTCCTGCCTTACTTCAAATCTTACCTAAACGCCGTGTTTTCCAAAACATGAGCAGCTATTTTAATCATTTTATTTGTAACATCGTCAAGATTGTCCATTTCGGCAATATTTTTCATAAACTCCACCTAGAATAACAGAAGAATAATCGTGACAATCACCATGACAATCACCATCATCGCCATGACCATGACCAGCATAACCAATGACCATCACCACCATAACAATGACCATCACCTCTAAGACCATGACCACCATAACAATGACCATCACCATCACCTCTAAGACCATGACCACCATAACAATTACCATCACCATCATCACCATCACCAAGACCATGACCATAGTAATAACTGTATCTTAATTAATGAATAATTAACTAGTTAAGCTAACCTGATGAAGACCACCTAATATTTCATTGAGCCGAGCAGAAGGAGTGAGCGAACTGGAAGCTAATGACGTGGCATAGCTGTGTCCAGAATCCACAATAGACATAGCAAGATCAGAAGCAAAACCATTTATTAATGTTCTTAGGCGATCTGTGTTACTAAGACTTGGACTAGAATAAGAAGTAAAGTTACTGTAGTTATAAATTAAGACTGGAAAGCACATTGAGAGTAGGGTAGAGTGGAGTGGAGTGGAGTAGAGTGGAGTAGGATAGGGTAGGGTAGGATAGAGTGGAGTAGAGTAGAGTAGAGTAGAGTAGAGTAGAGTAGAGTAGAGTAGAGTAGAGTAGAGTAGAGTAGAGTAGAGTAGAGTAGAGTAGAGTAGAGTAGAGTAGAGTAGAGTAGAGTAGAGTAGAGTAGAGTAGAGTAGAGTAGAGTAGAGTAGAGTAGAGTAGAGTAGAGTAGAGTAGAGTAGAGTGGAGTGGAGTGGAGTGGAGTGGAGTGGAGTGGGGTGGAGTGGAGTGGAGTAGGGAGTGGAGTGGAGTAGGGCGTAACGGGGCGGGGTAGAGTAGAGTAGAGTAGAGTAGAGTAGAGTAGAGTAGAGTAGAGTAGAGTGGAGTGGAGTGGAGTGGAGTGGAGTGGAGTGGAGTGGAGTGGAGTGGAGTGGAGTGGAGTGGAGTGGAGTGGAGTGGAGTGGAGTGGAGTGGAGTGGAGTGGAGTGGAGTGGAGTGGAGTGGAGTGGAGTGGAGTGGAGTGGAGTGGAGTGGAGTGGAGTAGAGTAGAGTAGAGTAGAGTAGAGTAGAGTAGCAAGATTAAGGTGAGGTATGATAGGGTAAGGTAAAGTGAAGCAAGGTAAGTAAAGCGGAGTAAAGATGGTAAAAATACCTGGTAAAAATTTCCAACCAAATATTAAACATTCGAGCCAAGTTTTCATCGAGACAGTACGAAGAAAAAAGAACTCCCTTATAACAAACGTAAAAAACAACGATCAAACATTGTACTAGGCCAAGATAACAAGAGCAATCTCGAGAACCAGAATGAAAACCATAATGGTGAGTACCTGATTGTAGGTATTTGGTTCAGTATGATGACCAACCACATGTGGTGCAACTGACAACCCTCCGGTCCTTCGTTTAATCAACTGAGCCATATGACGATAATCCATGTTACCTGCACCCATTCTGAAGAACCAAAGTAGTTAAATATATGATTTGAAAAATAAAATAACATCACAACACTTGTTATATATAGCTAGAGTTTTGCATGTGTGAAGATTAACTGGAGAAATGTATTGCTGTTATTTTGTTCTGAGACTGATATTTGTATGTTTTAAGTTGCAGTGAAATTACGAAGCCGGCGACAAAACTGTTTCTCGAGGGATCAGACATTAAGTGCTTTGTCGAGAAACAGTTAGTTTTGTTTTCCTCGGGAGCAGACATTAAGTGTATATCATTTGACCCTTCCAGCTACACGACTAGTACAATAATGGTACTAATGATTTGTATTAAGTAATATACACAGTACAGTATGAGAGACCGAAATGTATTTAACAAATAAAACATAAAGCTCAGTGAGTATTTACTAGTTTTATAAAGGCACGTTTGACGTCATTTGAACACGAAAGAAGTTGAGTAGAGGCACGAGGCGATAGCCGAAAAATCTCGGTATTTCACAATCTTTTTACGTTACTATTGTCTCAGGACTACATTAGTAAATATATTATTAAAAATAGTCAGGACTTCGTATATGAAATGCCATTACGTTTCTGTCTGATAAGAATGAAAAAAGGAAAACAAGGTAAAAAAAAAGCGCGACAAAACGGACTCACTTTGTAATAATGTGAGAAAACAAAGGCAGGAAAGGTTTAACTTCATCAGCAATGAGTGTGATGCTGGATATACCACGGAAATACGTCAGACCATTGGTCGGCTGAACCATATAGTAGACTGGAACACCACCTGGAAAACACAGGGTAGATTAAATAGCTAAGCGAACACCATTACTC
>OZ036009.1:1552500-1577500 GCA_964035015.1 Corallium rubrum
AAACAAACAAACAAACAACAAACAGACAGACAGACAGACAGACAGACAGACAGACAGACAGACAGACAGACAGACAGACAGACAGACAGACAGACAGACAGACAGACAGACAGACAGACAGACAGACAGACAGACAGACAGACAGACAGACAGACAGACAGACAGACAGACAGACAGACAGACAGACAGACAGACAGACAGACAGACAGACAGACAGACAGACAGACAGACAGACAGACAGACAGACAGACAGACAGACAGACAGACAGACAGACAGACAGACAGACAGACAGACAGACAGACAGACAGACAGACAGACAGACAGACAGACAGACAGACAGACAGACAGACAGACAGACAGACAGACAGACAGACAGACAGACAGACAGACAGAAAGAAAGGGGTAAAAACATAACCTCCTGGCAGAGGTAATGAGTTGTGACCTACATGACGTCCAATCTAGTACCTGTCCAAGCATTCATATAGGTTGACAATGATCTGGTCAACATAGAAAAGAACGGATCTCTACAAGGAAATTTTTGTGATCCACATAATGTAGTATGCTCCAAGATATGGGATATACCAGTGTTATCCATTGGTGTGGTACGAAAACCAACACTAAAATAATAGAAATGACTATTTGCAACTCAAATATAAACTAAAAACTACATATAAAACACCACACAGTATGTTTTCACCATTTAGTTTATTATTAAAAAACCAGAGCTTCACATAAAGATCTGAAATATCTACAAAAAAAACTACAGTGCAATTAACTTAGCACAAACGAAACCCATTCCTGCCTGAGCTGGCCAAAAATGTCCCCTTTATTGTTTTACTCTGGCTAATACCAGATGATTTTACTCATCAAAGAGAACCCTCAGACATCCCAGGCAGGAAATTAAGTTAATTATTCCTATTTTAGCTACCTGAAGACATTATCAGGATCTTCACGAGCAATATGTAAATGTTCAGCACCAGTTTTATTGTGATGTAGTTTAACTGAAACCAAGGAAAGTTCTGGAACAGAAACAACCTGTGAAACAGCCCACAAAATTAATTTTTCTTTGTGTATATAGTATGTGCAGTACATGTAACCATTTGGGCTCCAAAGCTATTAGTTTATAGTTACCAGGAAGAATTATTAATCAGTAATATTATTTTTTTATTAATTTATTTTATTAATTATTAAAATTTAACCCATAATAACCAATTTGGTCCTGAAACTTAAATATAAGGTTTTACAGTCAAACGTCTACAAATTACAGTAAGCACAAAGATGCATTTCAGTACTTTTACAGTATATCACTTATATGTACAATAAAAACTGCATTCTCACACACAGCTGGGAGCTGCTGCAGCCATCTGCCACAACAAAAAAATGTGCTTACTTAACCCGCACCACCTGATTAATAAGCAGGCCCCCAGCAGCATGTGAGAAAACATTTTCTGCTCCTTTCATTCTTCAGCCAGCAGAAAATAACACTTTCACATAGCATACAGTAATCACTGTACCTTGTCCACTGTGTAGCCTAAGATTTGTTGGCCAGATTTTAATTCACCTTTAAGTAGAAGCAAGTTACATCTATTTACATATACAGCACAGTATGTTATGGTATTACAATGAAAAAAATTATGATGGTAGTGATGATGGGTGGTGGTGGTGCTACTACTGGTGATGGTAGTGATACTGCTGACAGTCATGATTGTAGTAGTGATAATGATGATAGTGGTGGTGGTGATGATAATGGTGGTACTGCTGACCAGTGATTGTATTGGTGGTGGTACTGCTGGTAATGATGGTGGCAGTGGTGCTCATGATGATAGTGTAGTAATGGTGGTGCTGGTGGTAATGGTGCTGGCAGTAACAGTAGTGGTGGTGGTGGCAATGGTGCAGTGGTGATGATGGTGGCAGTGGTGCAGTGGTGATGATGGTGGCAGTGGTGCAGTGGTGATGATGGTGGCAGTGGTGATGATGGTGGCAGTGGTGCAGTGGTGATGATGGTGTGCAGTGGTGATGATGGTGGCAGTGGTGCAGTGGTGATGATGGTGGCAGTGGTGATGATGGTGGCAGTGGTGATGATGGTGGCAGTGGTGCAGTGGTGATGATGGTGGCAGTGGTGATGATGGTGGTGATGGTGGCAGTGGTGATGATGGTGATGATGGTGGCAGTGGTGATGATGGTGATGGTGGCAGTGGTGATGATGGTGGTGATGGTGGCAGTGGTGATGATGGTGGTGATGGTGGCAGTGGTGATGATGGTGATGATGGTGGCAGTGGTGATGATGGTGATGGTGGCAGTGGTGATGATGGTGGTGATGGTGGCAGTGGTGATGGTGGTGATGGTGGCAGTGGTGATGATGGTGGTGATGGTGGCAGTGGTGATGATGGTGGTGATGGTGGCAGTGGTGATGGTGGTGATGGTGGCAGTGGTGATGATGGTGGTGATGGTGGCAGTGGTGATGATGGTGGTGATGGTGGCAGTGGTGATGATGGTGGTGATGGTGGCAGTGGTGATGATGGTGATGGTGGCAGTGGTGATGATGGTGCAGTGGTGCAGTGGTGATGATGGTGGAAGTGGTGCAGTGGTGATGATGGTGGCAGTGGTGCAGTGGTGATAATGGTGGCAGTTGTGCAGTGGTGATAATGGTGCAGTGGTGATGATGGTGGCAGTGGTGCTCATGATAATGTTGTGGTAATGGTGCTGCTGCTGCTCATGATGAAGATTATAATGAAAATTATTTAAAAAATAATAAATTCTGCTTTATCACTCACTTGCTTTTTTTAACACATCTGTCGTTTTTACTTCATTAAATAATGGTTTATTCTTGGAAAAATATCTGAGAAACAATTATGAACAAATATATTACAATATTACATATACATGCCATCCAATGTAGATTATATACATTTATAATAAAGCATAAATAACACAGTATTAACATGAAAAGCTCAAAACCTTTCAAAAGCACGTGCATAAATGGTATAATAATAATATTTTGATGCCCCCCAGTGGCTCACCTTGGTAAAAAGGCCGAAGAATTCCGTCTTTTGAAACAATTAGACAACAATTTTCTTTGACAACGCCACATGGCGACTAAATAAATAAATTAAACTCTTTAAAGAAAGCAAGTCATTTTCTTTTCAACGTTTCAAATCAGTTCAAAATATAAAAGTTCTGCCTTGCAACCATTTCACCCTTTGGCTCTAATGCCTGAGTGCAGGTTAGAGGCGCCAAAAAAGCGCACATTTTTTCGCGACATGAATATTTCATTATTTATTTATATTTATGCGGGAAAATTTAATAAACAAATCTAAAAATGATGACTAATGGTTTAGAAATAATGGAAAAAATATTAGGTCCTTTTTTGAGAAGAATTAGAAAAAAACTTGCAATTTACAATAAGTATTTTTAAGATCATATTTCCGCTATTTTTTGCCTTTACGAGCTACGGTATTAAAGTTCAGCGGTTCCATGGACAAAAGATATGCGCACGTTGACGTCAACAACCGACGCTATTTTCGAAAATTTCTGAAACGCAGGTGCTGCATAATTTGAAGAAGTAGGCTTGTTTTTTTGATCTCACGATCTTGTCTTTCGTATTACAAGCCACAGCTATGGACGATGACCTTGGAACGGTAAGTAAAAATCTTCTACAAGTGTAAAATTTGATCTTCATTGTGCATTTCCCAAAGATGGAGTCTGTGAAATATAGATCTACATATGGGATCACGACACATTTTCTGGTTACTAAACGCCAGGTTTTAATAAATATGGGGATGATCTGGAACAGTGATCGTTGTTGTTATTGTCCTATAATATGCCGTAGATGTCTATTGTTAAAATGGCCAAAGATATTTGAAGTAGGCAACGACGTTTGATTCGCTTTTATAAGCTTATATAAAGTAAATAATCTAGACAGCCTTTATGCAATAAGACGTTTTATGAATAGAAATGTCTAATAAAGACAAAGCTGTTCCTATTTGCTTTGATCATCTTGGCAAAGCAACTTGGATTGTATATAAATTTTATATAAAAGGTATTTCTAACATCCCTTTTATATATAATTATTGTATCATGCCCTCATGAGGTAGACTGTACACTATAGGTCAGTAGTATAGCAAGCAAGTTGATCTTGGAGGGGCACAGCTTCACAAAGGGCATTTTGTTCAGGGGGTAGGACTTCAAAAGCACACTTGAAACACATGTTATCATAAAAAAGGCACTTCATGACAAAGTTTGGGGTGTGTGGCACATGGTCCCATTCCCCCCGGTTCCTACACCCTGCTATAGGTGTCATGTACACGTCATTTAGGCAGGCTCCACTGAAAGCCAATTAAGGTTCTTTTCCACTCATCACAGAAACTTAGTTCGCAGCTTGCTGTGAGTACTTGAGAAAACAAGCTCGCTGCAAGCTGGTTTTTGCAATGACTGGAAAAGAGCCTTAATTGCAGACAAGCAAGAAAATTCAGTGAATTCCCAAAACCATACAGAACTACGATATATCAAGGTTATAAGGATTAATTGGTAACAGTATTGTAAGCTTACATCTGCATTTACTTCTCCTACACGTTAGTATTCACGATATGCTGATGGATTTCCCCAGACATTGTCCACGAGAGCAAGTTTACGATCAACAGCATCATTCCCAGGTGGAAACAGATCTTTTGGTTCATACTATCACTATCCTGAAGGTGACAGATTGAACCAGAACCACTTACCCAGAGAAGAAATTAATACATTTCCAGAGAATAATAGTAGAGGTATTGTTAGTTATACTTTGATGTTTTAAACAGTGAACAATGAATACATATACAGTACATTTGTACTGTCTTGGAAACTGAATACAGTACATGGAAACATTTGTGAACTAATTAATGAATTGAGAATGTGATACTGTACTTGTTGACACTAAGAACTAATTTAATTTCACTGCTTCCCTCTTTGTAGCTGTGATCACAGCATTAAAAGGACTTCAAGAGAAAATTCACAAACTAGAGTTAGATCGCAGTCAAGCAAAAGCCAACCTTGAACATTTATCATCAGAGGCAAGGCACTACCAGGAGAAACTTAAGCATGAAAGGGAAAGTAAGACACCCCAAAGCAGTCCAACAAAACCAGGTACAGTACATACCAGTTACTAAGATTCTCTCTAAAGCACCATATACAGTAAAAACCCACTAAGAACCTACATTTTACCAAATCAGCCTGGGATAGGTTCTTATATTCTTATATATTCTTATATAAATAAATTCTTAATTTCAGCCTGAGGTTCTTAATTGTGGTGGGTTCTTGTTAGCGGATTTTTACTTTATATGTACCTGTAGCACAAACTGTGTGCTACTTTTTTGGTGCACTATGCTCACAGATTGAGATTCATATAAAGTGTTATTTTCTGCTGGCTGAGGAACGAAAGAAGCAGAAAATGTTTTCTCACACACCCCTGGGGGCCTGTTTAATAATCAGGTGGTGCCGGTTAAGCCGCACATTTTGTTGTTGCAAACACCCGCCCACCCAGCCCTGTTAATTTAGTCATGATATATATTGGTAATGTGTATGTTTTATTTAGTCTGCAGGTCTTAAACCGGTCAGATTAGTGTACTTTGTAAAGACCTAGTTTAAAGGAGTTTTTGTCCCATTATCTAGTATTAAACTGTAATAGTTAGCAATGTTTTTTTATTAAAAAAGTCAAGCTTGCGGCGATTGGCTGCAGCAGCTCCCAGCGGTGTGCGAGAAAGCTATTTACTGAATTGTTAGATGTTTTGATCTTTAAAATATATGGTTGAATTGGTTGAAATTTCATTGAGAAAATTCATCATCATTCTAATCATCATCATTATTAGTTGAAGTTGGCACAACCTTTGCAACAGCAGAAGCTAAATGCAACTTATTGGAAAAACAGTTGGAGTACATGCGTAAAATGGTGCAGTCCGCTGAAGCTGATCGTAACCAAGCTATCCACAGATCGACGTCTCTCGCAGAGCAGACTGCCAAGCAAGCATCAGAGCATATCCAAAATAAACTTGAAAAGATTTCTGGACTAGAAAGGCAACACATTCAACTTAATGCAGCACAGTCAGTGGCTGAGGTGAGATAATGATGAAACACATTTGCCCCATGGGGGAACCGAACTGATGTTAATTTTAACAAGTATAGGTTAGTTACCAAACCGAGGTAAATAACTTAGTACGTAGTTCACAATCACAGAGGTTGCCTAAGAAAACTGAGATACTGAGTTTGTTATCACAGAGGTTGTCTAAAAAACACTTCAGTCACGATGATAAATCCTTTATCACATTCGTGACCATTGATTAACCCTTATTTTCCCAACCACGCATAAATCAAGTTAATTGCCCTGGGCTAATATATATTAGCCTGGGGCATTAACTTCATTTATGTGTGGTTGGGAGTAATTATTATAAATAAACAACAACGGTACATCAAAGAAAACCAAGGTGATCATGAACTAATTATAATTATAGGTTGTCAATATTTTTTTCAGAGTAAAATTCGTGAATTAGAAGACAAACTTCAGGAAGAAAAGCATAAGAGAAAATTAATTGAAGATAAAACTGCTGAGGTAAGTAAGATGTGGACCATCATTGAAGGACAATGATGGAATTGAATGAAGTTACAGCTTGCATGTGTAGTCCTTTCTTACAACAAGTGTGATGTGTTCATGCAGTATTTCTGTATATTTTCTCTTTCCCTGAAATAAAAGCTTGCAACTACAGCAGAGACAAACAGAATTCTGATGGGCATGGCGTCAGTTCCTTCATCAGACCCTAAGAAGATCAAGAGAAAGAAAAAGGTGGGACTCAATTTCCATTCATGCTTCATTTCTTTCTTCCTTTTCCCTTCCCTCACTGTCTTGCTTTATTCCTTCTCCACTTCCTTCTTTTCTTCCCTTC
This sequence comes from Corallium rubrum, assembly GCA_964035015.1. NCBI lineage: Eukaryota > Metazoa > Cnidaria > Anthozoa > Scleralcyonacea > Coralliidae > Corallium > Corallium rubrum. The sequence goes on from OZ036009.1 coordinate 1,559,413, forward strand.
CTCTCATCTTTCTTTCTCTTTTTCCACCCTTTCTTCTTTCTTTCCACCCTTTCTGCCATATATCCTTCCTTCCCCCTCTCCTTTCTCTTTCTCTCCAACCCTTCCTTCTCCTTCTTCCCTTGCTTCTTTTCTTCTTCCTCCCCTCCCTCCTTCCTTCCTTCCCTTCCTCCCTCCTTCCTTCCTTTCCTTCCTTCCTTTCCTTCCTTTCCTTCCTTCCTTCCTTCCCTCCCTCCCTCCCTCCCTCCCTCCCTCCCTCCCTCCCTCCCTCCCTTCCCTTCCTCCCTCCCTCCCTTCCCTTCCTCCCTCCTCCCTTCCTCCCCTCTTCCTCCACTCCCTCCTTCCTCCCCTCCTTCCTTCCTCCCCTCCTTCCTTCCTCCCCTCCTTCCTTCCTCTCTTCCTCCCCTCCTTCCTTCCCTTTCCTTCTCTGTTTTTTCCCTTTCCTTCTCTGTTTCTTCCCTCATACATGCCCCTCCCGCACATTCCTTGGCCTATACAGTATAACGTAATGTTCTCTAATGTATTTGCAGATAAAAAAGCAAGTAAAGACACCAGCTCCTGCTCAACCACAAAGTCACTACAGACTCAACATGGGAAACATCCCTTTCATCGTAGGAACGGTAAACTTACAATAAATTTACAAGCTGCTTCACAAATAGCTAAGGGGACACCGGGGAGACCTGCACCTACAGTATGGCAACTCTGCCTGCTATCCTAGGGTGCTTTCCAATTTACAGGGTCAGAGCTGTCAGGATCGGTGGACTTGCTTTTGATTAGGACCAAATTTTCCAGTTTGACAACTCCAAGCCTCAAACGTATCGTGTCCACTTTACCGGACAAACCGGTTTAACCGTGTAAACGGAAAGCCCCAAAGAATAGTCAGAAATAAATTCTTTTATTTGAATTGTCGTTTATAAATCGTCCGTATTTCACTTCGTTCTTGACATATTTGTTTGTTTTGGAAATGTATTAACACTTTGAGGCCTGGACCTGTCCCTGTGCTTGAATAAAATCGTCTGGCGTTAGCCAGAATAAAATACTAAAGACTCGTCTTCAGGCTTCAGAGTGTTAAAAAGATAGGTTTTAAAGCCCTTGACGTCACACGTGCATAATAACTTCATGAAATCACCTGAAACATTGCGTTTAAGGAGGCAAGATTAGTAGTTTCAGTATATATCTCGACACGTGTACTGTCAAAGGATTAAAACTTGCATAGTGAGATGCGGAAGACTTATAAACGCCAAACTTTATAATCGTGTTATAATAAAAAAAATAATTCCCCATTTCACAGGCCCTTTAAGCTCAACTATTGCAATCCTATTTATAAATCATAGTTTATTTTATTATGTCTTTGTAATTATTTGTTTACAAGTATATGTATTGTTGGTTGTTTTATTTAGTCTACGGCGAAATCGTTTAACGTTGGCGCCAATATTCAAGGAGCACTGTCGTTGTTAAAAACACACAACCCAGTTCTTTGTAATGCCGCAACGAAAACTCGAAGAAAATACTGTCGTACCAGTGCCCTAACTTCAGACTCCGACAACGCAACTGACGTCAATGAAGTGTTGCTAGGGTTACAAGACGAGTTTGGTAATATGGGATTGTAAGTACACATACACTAACGTTAGAACGGTACTTGTTTGCTTGTTTTGTTTGTTTGTTTGTTTGTTTGTTTGTTTGTTTGTTTGTTTGTTTGTTTGTTTGTTTGTTTGTTTGTTTGTTTGTTTGTTTGTTTGTTTGTTTGTTTGTTTGTTTGTTTGTTTGTTTGTTTGTTTGTTTGTTTGTTTGTTTGTTTGTTTGTTTGTTTGTTTGTTTGTTTGTTTGTTTGTTTGTTTGTTTGTTTGTTTGTTTGTTTGTTTGTTTGCTTGCTTGCTTGTTTGTTTGTTTGTTTGTTTGTTTGTTTGTTTGTTTGTTTGTTTGTTTGTTTGTTTGTTTGTTTGTTTTGTTTGTTTGTTTGTTTGTTTGTTTGTTTGTTTGTTTGTTTGTTTGTTTGTTTGTTTGTTTGTTTGTTTGTTTGTTTGTTTGTTTGTTTGCTTGCTTGCTTGCTTGCTTGCTTGCTTGCTTGCTTGCTTGCTTGCTTGCTTGCTTGCTTGCTTGCTTGCTTGCTTGCTTGCTTGCTTGCTTGCTTGCTTGCTTGCTTGCTTGCTTGCTTGCTTGCTTGCTTGCTTGCTTGCTTGCTTGCTTGCTTGCTTGCTTGCTTGCTTGCTTGCTTGCTTGCTTGCTTGCTTGCTTGCTTGCTTGCTTGCTTGTTTGTCTGTCTGTCTGTCTGTCTGTCTGTCTGTCTGTCTGTCTGTCTGTTTGTTTGTTTGTTTGTTTGTTTGTTTGTTTTGTTTGTTTTGTTTTCTGTCTTGAACTAAATAACTTATTTGAATCTAGAGTTTTCAATGAAAGCTAATTTCTTCTGTCTTTCTCCCTGCAGTGAACACAAAGAACTCCTCAAACAGATTCAAGATACCGAAGATGAGCGGTTACGAGAAGATTTGGAACGAGAACTAGATCAACTTGTGGGACGAATGGAGAACAAAGGCGAACAGATCGCCGTGTTAAAACAACACCAAGAACGCCTCTCGCGTGAAAACAAACGAAAAAAGAAAAGACCAGTATCCTCCACGAATGGACGTACTGCAACACAAGAAACGAGATCTTTATCAATAAGAGGAGGAGAAGTCGAGGTCGTTACTACCGTGAAAGCGAAAAGCTTACCGAGAAATCTAGAAAAAACGAGAACAAATGCTGCCAGAGAAAACTTAGATGTTTTACGGGGCATGAAAAAACTTCAGACGTCTTTACGAAAAGATGACTTAAGTTGGGACTAACGGGAATATTATTTTAATCAAATATTATAATATACAGAAAAAAATACGTATAAATTATTAAGCAACATAGAAAAACAATTGATTATAATCTTGTACATTTTTCAAATGAAAACCCACATACTAATAAATGGGGGGTGGTATCTATTCTCTATGTAGAACTATAAAAATAAAACATTTTAAACTCGTCTGGAAATGCTTTGTTTCATCTTTTATGAATTCCTGTCTGGAAGGCACGGATGGTCAACAGCTGTTAACACACTGCGGTTAAGGACGGGGTTAGTATTCGAATGAGTGACCGCCTTATACTTTCTTGTGAGTAGAGAGTTGTTTTTTGTACGTCGAGGGTTTTTCCACCCATTTCCATTCCTCCGCAAAAGCAAGATAAAATGTCCAGAAATATTATTTCTACGAACAAGTTTGTCATCAAGATGTGAGGGGCCTTTTATGGCTTATCACTTATCAGTGAAGGTACTACCTCAAAATACTGTCATATGTTAGCCTTATAATAAACTCATTAGCATATACCTCGCAGGAGTAGTGCTTTTCACGCAATCTGATTGGTTCTTCTAGCTCGGGATATCCTGCACTATTCACCTGCGGGCAAAACAAAATGGCGGACAGTTTTGCTTTGTTTACCAACGCAGGAGATTTTGTTGATAAACAAGGCTGATGTTACAGCCAAAATGGAAATACCTTGCACCTTCCCACTTCTACTTCAGCTTCTGTAGTTTGTTGTGTATTACTGTATCTTTGTAGTCGATACTGAAGCGTGAGGAAAATATTTTGTCGAAAAATGTGAATGGAATTTAATCATAATATAACGAATGTTTTTCACAATCGATACCAACAAACAAATATAAATCAAGAATATATAAAAAGTAATATTGGGCATTTCACTTCAGGTGAAGGAAAATTCGAGTGTAGAATATATACAGTTTAAGACCAAACCGGGACCAGTTGCGAAAAATGCAACTACACAGAACTCGCGATCAAGCTCTCGGCAACGGCCTCCGTGGCTCAGTGGTCAGAGCATTGCACTAGAATCGCAAGGTAGTTGCATTTTTCGCAACTGGTCCCGGTTTGGTCTTAAACTGTATATATTCTACACTCGAATTTTCCTTCACTTAAAATCCCTAAATCAAGAATAAGCGACTTTTATCGCTAGATTTGTCTCACGTTTCTGTAGCAGCTATAGAAATACAGTAATACACAACAAACTATAAAAGCAGATTTGGAAACGTAGTTCCATTTTCACTGTAATAGAGATGACTCAAAGCGACATTTCCAGATCCAGTTTTGTCTTGTAGTAAAACGGGTTTGCGTTGGGGCGAGGGACTTTTATGCGCTGACTCTGTAACACCATAAGTGCCAAATATAATCAGATCTGGAAAGATTGCAATTGATAAAGTCATCCCGCCTAATTCTCCGTTAATTCGCAAATGTTTCCTATAGAAGAGCTTCTCAAAACAATGTTTGTAAAAACGGATCCTGCATTCTCAAACTCATTAATAATTCATGGCCCAAAAACAAAAGAAATTAATGTTTAACCAGTGCTTGGAAATCGGAGGAAAAGTACTAGTGCTTTGAAATCGGAGGAAAAGTACTAGTACTTTGAAATAAGGCAAATTATATTACTTTTCTGAGGTATCTTCGGAGTTTTGAGTTTGAGAAGTCAGTTGTCCTATTGCCTTGCAAAAATTGCATTAAGCTATAATACTGATTCAGCGATAATCGTCACATGTGCGATTATCATAAATAATCGCACATGTGAGATTATCACTTTTATTAGTGGTGGAAAAATCAATAAAACACTCTATTTTATATAATAAACTAGAATTACTATCGCAAGTGAAGTGCATGCTGCCTCAAATGGGACAAAAACCTTTGGCCTACTCCACAGGAAAATCTGTGCAGTCTGTGGCCAATGTGACCCCCCCTTGCCCACAAATAAGAATAGCTCATTCCATTATGCATTAGTATAATGGTCATTCCTATAATATGAAAGAAGACTTTAATATTGTCCTAGCTACTTCCCTCTGGGAGAATATTTGATTGCGGTGCTATCTGATGAAAGGAAACACAACAGACCAATTTATGTGCTCAGAGATCAGAATGCAGATATGAGGTCAACAGTCTGTAGAGCTGACCTACAATCTGCCCCGAAGGTTTTATCACAACCTAAGAGATTAACACTTAAATTGTTGTAAACCATAACAGCATACTTTGAATGTTTGGAGGTTTTTTCTCAGTAAGACGACTACGCAGTTCAGCAGGTGTTAATTATTGGCGTCCACAGCATAGTTTATATACAGGTTGTTCAGCATGAGAGAAACACGGCTCACAGCGACAAGTCACTCGAAGGATTGAGCTCTGACACTGAAGAAGGCGGGAACAAGTTCTCGAAGTAATTCCTCTAAACGGACCAACTAACTTTATTTATACTGACTGCATGGATAACCCTTTCAGTTATAGAGAAGAGAGAATCTCTCTGGAGGTCCATAAAGGGCCATCTCTCATTGGTCCAGTGTTCTACTACATGCAGTATACCACAGAAAATTGGAGAGTATACCTGCACTGCAAACTTTTAAAATACAGTCGACGTTTTCCCCAAAAGACAACTGACAACAAGTGAAAAGTTAAGGTAGGCAATCTTGGTATGGCTTTATTTTTAAGATTATAAAATTTTCTGAGTTATCGCCATTCGTAATTTCATACCCCCCGCAGGTAATACCGCCAGCTAACCCAAGGCTAAAATTGTACTCTGTAACTTGATTTGAAGACGTTTCCCCTCGTCTAGTAAAATCGTCTGGCATAAGAGTAAATAAAATAATCTAGCGTTAGACAAAAAAAAATTAATGGGTTAATCAACAATTTATCCTTTATGTGTTTAACCTTTTCATCGTAGCTTCCTCATTGACGAGAAAAATGGTCTGGCATTTAGGGGGTTATAAAACAGTAAAAAAAAAAAGTTGAAAAACAACAATATTAAGGCGGATTTCCATTCAGCTTTTTTTGTCGAGCGAGCGACTTTTTGCGATCGCTTTCTTTGTCTCATGAGCCCTCGGGTCACAAGACAAAAGAAAGCGATCGCAAATCGTCGATCGCGCGACAAAAAGCACTGAATGGAAATCCACTTAACGAAGTACAATGGCAACTTCAACGACGACGTCTTCTAAACAAAAGAATTCTAGTTGTGGAACAAAGAGAATGAATAATTTTTAGTCCCTAGAGTAATCTCAACAGCGTCCTCGTTCTTTATTACTACCCTAGCTCTAATTTTCATTGACAGATAGGTAATTGGACCCACACTGGTGTTAAACATTGTGCGTATCAAACAATACAGGCTAGGAGCTTAAGTAGAATCATCACATAACTGAAATGAACTAATTAAGGAGATACGTATATATCCTGTATATATAAAATGAAGTTGTGCGAATTTAATTATTAGTAAGGGCCTAAGGAAGAATATAGAGTATGAGAAAGAGCGAGAGAAGTGGAACGTGAAGAGTATTAGGGTGAATGGATAGGAATGTGTTAGGAAAAGGTATTTATTCTGTAAAGCCGGCAAGTATGAGTGTGGCTTTATGAGCGTGGCTTTATGCCTGTGTAATGTAGTTAACACGGCCATGAGAATGAAGGAGAATTAGCTTGCTGTCACCTTGGGGACTCATTACGTTTGACAAAGCAAAAGGTTTCATGACCTATAGAGATCTGCCTTCAAATCCGATCATGCAGCTTAAACGTTAAATCTGAAAATCTATCTTGTGTGTCCTTCATCTTGACTTGCATACCTTCAGCGTGCGTTCGATTTCTCGAGTTTCAGATCTCACGATAACCATTATATAGATGTTAATTACTTAATTTGGCTGTATATTCTCAATATAAACTCTCACTTTCACTAAATATTGACCATTGATATCATATTTTTGATATATTGGCTTTTAGCTAAATTTATGCGCGAGAAAGAAAAACCGCAGAAATAAATCAAGTTTAATCAAGTCCTGAGCGGCTCACAGGACGTCAGAACGAAAGCTGAGCCTATACAAAATTAAATACATGGTTTACCTCAAAATAAATCTGTTAATTACTCATCACAATGCAAAACGAAAAGACGATGTCGGTCTTTTACATCATTGATAAACTCAACTTTGTTTATGATAGAATAAATGGTTTGAACTGCATAGGAGTATCATTGATACATGCATAATGTATTTAGAAGCCTGCTCGTCTATAACAATCGGAATATAGTATAAGGTCAGATATACTGTCGAAACAGAGAACGTAGGAGTCTAACGTTTCGAGCGAAGGCCCTTCGTCAGAGAGAAGGGCCTTCTCTCTGACGAAGGGCCTTCGCTCGAAACGTTAGACTCCCACGTTCTCTGTTTCGGCAGTATATCTAACCTTACTATATTTCAATTGTTGTTTCTACACTGCCTACGCAGCACGCTACTTTTATTACACTCTAGGTTATAGTGTTGTCTTTTTTATAATAAAGTAAATGGTTTGAACATAGGAGTATTATATATGTTTGTGAAAGTTGCTCGTCTTTGTAGTCTATGGCCATGTCCACCAGTGCTTCCACTCGGCTAAAGCAAAATTTCCTATTTTTATCCTTCTTTTTAGCAAAATTTCCTTCCCAAAATCTGAAATTTCCTTCCAGTTTTCCCTCCAAAATCTCTTATAAATCCTTCTTCTTATGATTAAAATTTGGATCGTACACTTCACCAGTTTGCTTTCGAGTGCACGCAAAGCTCGCAATGAGAAACTACGAATGTGGTCCGAACATTTCCGACGCTTTCCGATGTCCAGAAAGCGAGTTATTTTTGTATCTGGCAAGCGCAGATGCAAAGACAAATTAGACAACAGCCATTTTCAGTATTTAAATGTGAAATTCTACTCAACTAACAATTCGCAATTATATTCCCAAACTATATAACTAACAAAGATAAGCTTCAAGTTTCAAAAATTTTACAAACTCTTTTAGTCAAATTAGTCTAGAATAATTCGCCGATAAAGGTTTGAAACATAATGTCATGGTCAATGCACGCTTTGTACCGGTTTGCAGTTGCAAGTGAGGTGGAACTGGAGCCCCATCATCAACCTCATCTTCTGATGAGGTTTGATTCTGGACTCGAGTCAATCATTCTTTGCATGAGTTATATGCCAAGGGTGCATTCCGTGTTTGCTAACGCCGGATATCTCCGGCGTGGACTTATCCTCGTGCTTGGCGTGCCAAAATTTGATATCTTGGCGTATTGGCGTACGCACTTGTTCAGTCTTCTTGGCGTGCAAACAAATGTGACCAGCACTTTGCGCCTCTTTTGGTGTATTATTTTCTTATTATTTTGCGTATTATTACTTATTATTTTCAAATGTGCATGGCGTACCAAAAGGTCCGATAAAAAAATAATTGGTAGTCTTGGCGTAAAGCTCTGAGCCTCGTCGCTAATCTCCGGCGTGAGATTTGCACGGAATGCACCTGGTTTATATGTTAATGCCGCTAGAAAATAGAAATTGCAAACATTGAGCCTGCGCTATTTGTGTAGCAGTCTTCCACTTAAAACCCTATTTAACGCCACGCTACGCCACGCATCATATTACTACTCGTGTTTTTAATTTATACACGTTTTTGAACCCGAAAGTAAAAAATAACCAGTTTCATCAACTTCTAATTACTGAAAAAATTCGAATTTCAAAATTTCCTTCCATTTTCCTTCCATATGACCAAATTTCCTTCCAATTTCCTTCCAAATTTTATTTCCTTTTTTTTTTCCTTCCAAATGCCAAAATTTCCTTTTGGAAGGAAATTTCCTTCCAAGTGGAAGCACTGATGTCCACACTAATCCAGTAATCCTTTTTCAAACGAAAACAGAGACTTTTTGATACGGTTATAGGCCTTCCGGCGTCTTCGGTGACCGAAAACGCTCTCCAGAGTGGAGTGTGGACGGCAAAAATGCGAAACTTTTGGAAAACGATGATGTCACGATTATGTTATCTTGGTTTCAGTCACCTAGAACTATTCATTCATACCCCTGTAGATATTTTTAGCGTTTTTCTAAACGGCGAAAACGATTCGAAAACGATATAGTGTGGATGGAAAACTTTTGATACGTTTTCGATATACGAGGTCTCCGTTTTCGTTTGGAAATGGATTAGTGTGGCCTTTGTTTACAATATTTTTTTTTAAAAAGATCCAATAGAGCAATATATACTACTTCCGAATTTGCGTCAAGTGTCGGCTAGGATAGTCCAAAAATGGTCAAGCTTTAGTAGTTTTATCTCTGTGTTAATATATAGGAACCATAACAAGGAAACTTTACACCTATAATTCCCCTAATAGTTTAGCCAACTGACGTCAATGATTACCGCGTCTGTGTGCATTTAATATAAGAAAACTCAAATTGGATAACGTAGCGTCAGAGATAAACTAATTCTAGTTCTAACAATATAAGCCAATTTGCATCTAAAGTTGACACTGTTCTGACACATTCTATAACCTTAGCTCTTGCCATATAGTAAACAGACAAAACTGGATGAATAGCCAGGTGTTGACATTCTCGTCTAGAGGCTACATAAAAGGATTTGTCTGGTGTCCAGTTAGCCGAGGGATGATTTGAAAGCGCAGTAAGCGAGAAATTGAAGAAACAGAAGGCAACATTTCTAGGACCTTACGTCCAACCACAATCCTAAGGCAAGGCAATGCTTGGACTATAATACTTAAATTGTCAACATTTTTAAACAACTTAAAAACCTTCCTATACTACAGTAGTACACCACCTTTTCATACTTCATTAAAGTGCCTATGACATGAAAAAATGAGTATGGCATTTTTTACACAGACTGAAAGATGTTCAGCCAAATAATAGTCTCAGAAAGTTTGGCGTAATTCTGATGAATATTTTTCGAGTTACAATGCGTTGAAGTTGCCAATTTTGCCATATTTTCGAATAAAAAGTACGAAAAGTCTGGGACCGAGTTTAGGCCGCGATGACGTAGGCGTGTGGACTCATCGTAAATTTCACTGTGATGATACAGTACAGGTAAATACAGCAAGATAGGGCTTTGGAAAACGAGTCAGAAAACGAATATTTTGTTTCACCAGCTACTATAGAAGACGAAGAATCAAATGATATGATTAAGCAGCAGTTTTTGGTTGATGCTGATAGTGATGAACCATCAGATCATGATGCAGTCGAGAGGCGATCGTCGATGAGGTTCGTCGATGATGTTACATTCCTTCGGGAAATATTGTCCAAAGATTTGGCAGTGTTACAGTTAATAGTAAATTATTCTGAATATTGCCGAGTATTAACAAAACGAATAGAACTAAAACAGCAATATTTTCTATTCTATATGTTTCTATTATATATAATATACAATATATTCACACATCTCAAGCCAGTATTCACGTGTGTGCCGACTGCCGGGTCCAGATAAATTACGTTGGGTCTTAGCTAGATTCCCGTAATATTATAAAGCAAATAGTACTGCTGATAACACAAAGTCTTTAAAATGCGCAAGCAAAGATGTGACGTGAGTCAAAAGTCGGGACGATGCCTGGGCAAATGATTTTTGTACATCATACATAATTTCCGTTCCGTTCTTCTGCTCTCGCTCAGTGAAACCTGTCCAAAATTGCTCTGGTGCATGCGAATCATTTTTCGGCTGATCTATACCACAATATCGTCCTTTCGAAGGCTGGGTTTGGGGCATAGTCCATAATCATAGCGGCGAAATATAATCTTATATATTTTATTGGCCGTTCCCTAAAATATACTATTCCACCTGATTGTTGTGATATACGAAACTTCGATCAGTACGACATTTATAGTTAGAGTCGTCTAGCGTTACAATATTCCGCTCTGGTTCTTGGTCCTATTATTATGACTAATTTGCTCTGAGTTACTGTTTATATATCCCACATTTCAGCGACTCATGCACTTTCAGCTGGTTTGTTCAATCACGACATAATTTGCGCAGGCGACAAAACTGTGTTGGTCATGCATTCGCGTGCCAGACCCTTATTTAATAACCAAATACTTAATATTACTGACTGATAATATGTAAAGAAACTCGCGCTAGAGATTAAGTTGAACATATACGCATGGATCGAATGCGGACAACTGTACACTAAAATAGTGTATACGTTCAAGGCCAACATTAACATTACTAAAGACATCTTATTTGTAGTGAAAACCAGTTCTCTGTAACATGACTGATAAACTGATATCTAAGTGATTATTGTTATAGTAATATGGTATAACATACTAACTTTTAGCAAATCCCATGACCAGACCGACGATAAAATTGCACAAAGATTGCACGCAAAACAATGTAATTCTTAGACCAACATTCTACCCTCTATAATGGTTCTGTTCAGGACGTTGCTGCGATCACTTCAACATTTTTACGGCGACGACGTTTATTCGAACGCTGCTCAAAAAGTAAACAAAACGTTTTTGCTTGACCTAACTTCACTCTTACTAGGAGTGTTTATACTCGCGATTCAATGGAAAAATGAATATCCAGAGGTCATCAACACATCGGTAATATAGAATTTCACTATAACGCTAAAATAAAGTTGTTTTATTCAGAATCATAGCCATCCCAATTTGCTCAAAAACGGCTAATAATACCTGTTATTTTGTTAGTCAACTTGAGATGTGTCCACACGCCTACGTCATAAGCCGGTCTGACCGCGCGATGGAATTTCGCACTCTTCGAGTCGTTTCAGGTGAACTTCGAAGAGTCGTAGTTCGAAAAATATGCGACAAAATGATGCCAAATTTCGTGAGATTACCTTTCACAGGTATATCTTTCACTTAATACAAAAAAATCGTATACCATTTTTTCATGTCATAGGCACTTTAAAGAAATACCAAATGGTTTTGACCAAACACGCGGGAAATTGCGACTGGAGAAAAGCGTAACAAAACACAAGCCGTAGGCGAGTGTTTTTAGCTTGGTTCCAAACACGGAAAAACCCATCTGGTATTTCTTTTATAAAATAATCACAAGTGAACATGATATACTGTCCGACAGCATTTTCGGCAAAAAATCGTTTTGGCGGGAATATTCCGTGTTTGGATACTCTGATCCAAACACGGCAATTGACCAATCACGATAAACACATGCACTTCCTTGATGCTGCATGATAATCAGATTTCAGACGTACAAATTAGTGATATGATAGAATATAAATGATATTAAACACAAATTAACCTATGGGTGTTAAAGAGCTTATGTGTGAACGTTTCAAAAATATACAGTCCCCTGCCCAAAGTTATACACAACATAAACTTTTATATACATTGTCTGACTCTACTCTAGAATAGTTAGAAATAATTTTTAGTTTTATGGAAATGGAATGAAGTAATAAATTAATAAACAAATAGATAAATTGAAAACAAAATATGAAGTACGCATTAAGTAAATCATTAACAACCGTTTGTTAATTAAAACGATATAACATTTTTCGAGCCCTTAATTTTAAATGATTTAAGTACTGTACAAATGTAAATTTTGTGAACTATATATCTTCAGTATATGTTTATATAGTTTCACGGATCCAAGCAATCAGTTATCTCCAATGTTTCACACGACAACATGATTTATTAATTCAACGTGGGCTGTCATAGGGTCAAATAATTTTTTAAAGTAATATACTGTTTGTTTATAAGTCACTAGTAAAGTCTAGGATCTTTCACAAACGATAATTTAGACCAACAGGATCTTCGCACTAATGTTAATTAAACATTATCCTTACTAGGAATCAATATAAAGAATGTGATATCCTAATAAATAAAATACGAGGTGGCTTGAAGCCATAACCGAGATAAGGAATTCAATTCAAATATCAAACAGATATGAATAGCAAGTATTTCAGTTGTTTGGAAAGAAAGCTCGAAATTCGACCCAGCAAAAAGGATCAGATGACTTGGCCGTTTTTGAGTTTCTGGATACCGTACACTTCCTGTAGATCTCATCGAGATAAACGATCCCTTGTCGATCGCATCCCTGATTAGAGGATTATTAGTATGGTTATAGACGATCAACTTGGGTGAATGTTGTTTATGTAGCTCTGTGAAAAGAGTGTCGACGAGAGAGAAATAAACGGTAAAGATAGGACCCAAGGCAAGACGAGATGCATCTAACAGGGCAGGACCAGCTGCCGGCGAAAGTGGCCAACGTTTCTCGCGATGAGTTGAGAAAATACGGACAATGTAAACGCGTCGGAAACTATTTACTGAGCAAAACTGTGGGTGAAGGATCGTTCGCGAAGGTCAAAGAAGCCTTTCATATTTTGACTGGTGAAAAGGTGAGATATAATTTATTGTAACCGAGTAAAGAATAGACATCTTTAGGTTGTCAAACCCAATAAATAGCCACGACTTCGCTCTTAAGCCTGTCTTCGTCTCGTCTTCACTAATATGACAAGGAAACTAATAAACACTTAATGACCGACTGTATGTCTTTCCACCTATATTAGAGTTTCATGTATTCCAATATTCCTTAGTATAGCCCTTGAGAAGACCTTGAGAATTCCTTAGTATAGCCCTTCGCCTGTTTATAGAAGCGCACATTCTAGGGCTTCCGTCGCAAACGCAATTATTTCTGCCCTTGATTTCTACCATTTCCTCATTTTCCTGACTACCGGTTTAATGCCTTCGCGCTGGCAATGACGCTATTTTGCTAAGTCACGGCTCATTGCCATGACGCTATTTGCGTAAATGATCTGTATTCCATCATAGCTGACAAATCTAAAGTCTTCCATACCGTTTGGTTTTAACCGCGGAAGATCGCACACGGAAACAAACGCGCTTCGCACTGGTCTCTATATAAATAATTCTAGTTCTTGGGACTTTTTTTTCTTCCAGTGCTCGAGCCAAGCGAGCTTTTTTGACAAGCTTATGATCCGACGACAGGAGTTTATTTCCCGAATAAGGAAGCTTTTGAGAGCGAGGGAGGGTTTCGTAAATATTTCAATGCCAACACACAATAGGTGTGGACACTGCTTAGTATCTATCATCAAGAAAATCGGTGATTATGTTTTACACAGTCACCTGTCGTCCAAAGAACAACTCACTTCGCTCAGTCTGCTGCCATGGCGAAAAATAATTTCGTTCGCGTTATTTTCAAGTATATAAATCTGTATGAAAATAATCAAACGTTATACTCAATTGAATTTAAGACTATATGAATCTAAAAACACTGGAAGAGCGTGCTAGGAAATTGAAATGCAAAACCGTGATTAATTAGAGAAATTGGATTGGAAAGCGAGATGATGATATATTATATGGGGTATTAGGGGGTCGTTGATCTCCGTGTGATTTGGAGTTACTACTGGTATTACCACTGGTAGAAAGCCAATCACATTGTTTATGCCATTTACGGGGGGGACATTGGGTTTTTAAGCACGACGTTGGATGACGAGACAAATTTAAACCAAAATAAAATCGTCATTTTAAGGTTTAATTTTAGTTATGTAGGGCAACCACTTTTCACTTTTTTTTATCATTCCTTCATTCTTGTTTCCCAGATCTTTTTTTTTTATTTCATTTAACCGCTTCATACACTTTCTGCAGTAAGCTGCCTTTATTTTGCGTGCATGTTTTTTTTTCTCAGGCAGTATAAATTCAGAAATCTATATTTAAATGAGGCATTGTGCTGATGTTTGTGAAATCTTAGACATGTTTTAAATACCAGTTTCCTGTATGGGTTCCTTTTTCTGAATTTGTTCATTAGAAAAAGTTCCTATAAAAGCGCGCATCCGAAAGTAAATGGCGTTTTTGAAAATACTAACGTTTCTATTCTCAAGTAAACATCACGGGTCAAGGTGGGATATATTTCAAAAACGATTAACGCCGTTCTCCTCATTCCAAGGCGACGCCCTGGAGGTAGAAATATCATAGCGGCGTAGACAGATGAAAACGGATACCTCTTTGTATCGAGTTATGTCCTAAGCATTTTATATCCATAGTTGATAGAGCGTTTATCCTGGCTCTATGTAATAAAATATAAAATACTATGATGTAATTATAAACTAGAGCACTGCGCAAATATTAGGTTTGGTAATTCCTTCCATGGATCAAATAAATGAATTACTTCCTTCCTTCATTTGTAATGTTTCAATAAACAATAATTGTTTGTTCCATTTGAGTTTGTAGCACAGATTTCAAGAATTAATAGAGCCTAAGTGGCCGTTTAATTGTTTCGTTCACGAAGTTTCGCCAAGATATACATGTACAAGCCTTTCAACTATTAAATACACATGCAATGAAACAAAAATACAGACACATAAACCGGAACGGCTGGTGATCAGCCAGAGAACCAAAACCTCGAATAACGAGAACCAAATTCTTTGTTGAATGTTGGTCAAGACATGTTTAATATAATTTCGGAAAAGTCGAGGAGGAAAAGACTTCGGTTGGTCGACAGAGGGAAACACAAGAGAAAAGTAAAAAAAAAACAATCAAAATTTGATCATAAATTGCACCCAAATTCTTGTCTTCACTTCGAAGCTAAAAACGATTTGAAGTTGACAAGTTGTCAGCAAGTCGAATGGTTTATAATCTTGCTTAATATTACTTTATACAGTAGCAAAGGGGATTAAGACGAATTTATGCTCCACAAATTAAAACCATTGTGCGTCGAATCAGGATCATACCAAAGTCTACCAATGACGTCCGAGCACAGTCTATATATTAAAATAGCGAGGAATGTTTTATTATCCAACAACAGCGTGGTGGCAACACATGGAAGCTTTTAAATCACGCAACGTAAACCCTTGCAAAGACATGATGTGTAATACATCTGCTTCAGACGCATTTCACCAAGCCTTAAAGCTGCATATGGCGTTGAGAAAAGAGCAATGCAGATAACCTATGGCACAGATACCAGGGAACGTAAAAACAAACCAGTTAAGGGCACACTTCTGTTATCGATTAAACGAGATTTTTATGCCTATTAAGAAATTAAACTACAAATATAGCAGTTCTTTTCTTCCAGACTAACTTACTGTCAGAGGTCATTGGGTGTGAATATTAATTTCATACATCTAAATGGACAAAGCGACGTGTTGATTACTTTAATTGCCGTGTCTTGGGCACTGATAAAAGCATATTACGTTATTATACTGTTGTTGTTCGCGGGAAATATCAGATATAATTACGATCACGCCGAAGAAAGTAAACACACAGCGATATCAGAATATTCTGTAATTACATACAGTGTAACTATTAGCTTGAAATTATTATACAAAGAATTACCAGTCAGCGCAGGCGTCAAGAACAATGACACCAAGCGTAGATTACGGCATTTCGGGGAGAGTTTATAACGCGTATTCCTACTTCATCGCTAATTGCCTGTAGCCTGTTATTAAAGGTACATCATGTGCGCAATTTTGCGCGCAATTTTTGCGCACGTTTCTGAACGCAATTTTTGCGCACGTTTCTGAACGCAATTTTCGCGCAAATAGAGGAGACACATTTATAATACTTAACTCAAAATCAAATCCTCAAAACAAAATGTTGTTGTGCGCTGGCCAGCTAGACTCTGTGGTAGAAAAGTAGAGTGCTGTATTAATTAAGATAGATAAAAGTGAAAATGTGGTAAACTGCCGAGAATAGTTTTGATAACGAAATGCCTGACGTTTGGAGCGGAACCCTTGTGGTAGACGGAGGATGCACGGATCTTCACATAGAGTCGAAATATTACCATTTCATCTTTTGTCTTGTTTTTTATCCATATCTTGGCTTTTTCAAGATGTTTATCTTCGGATTGTGTTTTATATTATTTTTCTTTTAATTGCCCGCCGGCTCTGGCTTTTGAAACTCTTCTAATTCAAATGTTTTCTGTACCTCAGTGGTCATGGTGCGTGTTCACCTTTTTGTATTAACCGTGACTCGCCGTCCGGGCTTTACATAGCTTAATAGTTTAGGATATAAAAATTAAGAAAGTAATCGTGCGCTAATAGTTGAAACGATAGGCAGACTAACGATGAATAGCCACGCCTCAGAACAATGGACGCAGTGAGCGCAAAGGAGCCGAAATGCCATCAATTATGGCACTATTTCTTCTATCCTATTCAAATCAATCGCTATACACACTTTATTTATTTATTTATTTATTTATTTATTAACTTTACAACCATGCAAGAATTGGAGTTTCTCGCTGGCTGAGTTTACGAAAGAAGCGAGAAACGTGTTTCTCACACTGGGGAGCCTAGGGGCGAATTAGTATTTAACATCACGTGTTAAATGTTTGGTATCTTTTTGTTCTTTGCCACCATCGGTGAGCAGCGTTATTCTTCGCAGTGCCTTTAGTTTAACTTTCAAGCGTTTTCTTCGCTTGGAATTCTAAGAAATATTTGCGGTGGCAGATCAACACGGTAACCCAGTGTGAGAATGCAAATATACAGTAAATAAAGAATGCAATACTTGAACATGATTGAAGTTATATATCATACACGAGGAGGAGTGTTTCATCAGGATTTCCAAACACCCAAGACTTTTGTTGAAAACCGAGGCGAAGCCAAGGTTTTTGAACAAATTTCGAGGTGTTTGTAATCCTGATGAACCACTCTTCCGAGTGTATGATATAGCTTCTCAAACAAATCAGTATTTTAAGAGAAAATCGAGGCGAAAGTTAGCTTAATTTATGTAATTTCTTCCTCCGATATCAAAACCTCCGTCTCGGTACTGATTTCCTTTGTTTTCGGTTCATGAATTATTAACGAATTTGAGAAGGAATGATCAACAGGACAGGAGTCCCATGTGAAGACCAACCCAAAACATACACACATACACTGATCTCTCGGTCTACGTTCGTCAAGCTTAACCCAAATCCTAAGAAAAATGCATTCACACCGTTTATATGAAAATATACTCAAGTTCGTCACCTTCTGGAAGCCGAACGAAGCGTTAAAAACATTGACCTATACAAAGAATATTTTGAAAGTCGCAGTTATAGAAAATTATTTACAAAGTTCTGTAGAAACTTGGACATTGAAATTGAGGATATTAACTCATTCCTGCCCGAGGGCTACAGTACCCCAGAGGTGATTAAAATCGTCTGGTGTTAGCCAGAATAAAATACTAAAGACCAATTCGGACAGGAAAGATTTAGTATCAAGGCACGCAGTAGTTTGAACATCGCGTCGTTTTGTCAGTTGCAATATTTGACAAAAGAAAACCCCACAAAGAACCAGGTTTGAGTGTACAGTTTGAGGGCATGCTCAGGTCTTGAGCATGTAACATTAAGCTGACAAACGA